>MU758898.1:36544-53490 GCA_026770625.1 Nicotiana glauca | reverse complement strand
ATTGTTGCTACTTTCTATCTTCATTCTTCATATAAAAACCAAATTTAAATATTTTTACTTTTATATATATATATATATCATAATGTATATACGACAAATATACCTTATATATTTTCAACTAAACATGAATATATTTTTTGCTTATATTTTGTATATTAGCTGGAATTTTTTTGTGGGATGTTCATGGTCTGTATAAGATATAAAATATTTTATACTAGAAATATACCATAAATATGAAAATCTTCAAAGAAAAACCTATGCATATACTAGTATGTTTGTAGAATATTAAGTGCATAAAACTTAATTACTCTAAATATACACTATATATATTTAATATATTTAAAAAATATTTAGAACGTCAATTAATATAAGTTTTATATATCATTAAGATTTAAATATACAAACATGAAAGAATCAAAAATCAAATAATATAAAATTAGTCAAATTATTGTTCAGCGTTAATTTAGGAAGTTAAGGAGAAGAGTAGGAACTGCATTGGATTTCTTTTTTTGGAATTGACTGCTTTAGATTTTTTAAATCGTGATTCTGGGTCCATATTTATAGCTTCATGCTAAAAATATAATTATTTAGGTGCCTTTTTTGTAGAATACCTACTATTTCTAGGTAACTGAAATATTTTCTTAAATATGGCCTACTTATGTTTTTTCTCTTAATTTTTTGTGCAAGGAATTAAACAGTAAAAAAGTATATTTTTAATAAATTGAAAAGCAAATTTTAATAAATGTGATTAATTCGAAGCATTTGAAAATATTTTTAATTTTTTATTTAGTGGTAAAAAATATCGTATTAACCTCGAGAGTTTCTTAAAACATAATAGTCCATTGAAAGGCCTACATTTTAAATTAAAAATGTTAAGAGATATAGTATAATTAGAAGGTAACACTTTAATGGATAATTCGATATACTTAATCATATAAGGACTTGATTCTTTTTAAATACATATATTGCTTATAGAATAATATTAATAATATTTTTTGAAGGTGTAATATTCATTAAAAGAAAGAGGGTACTTACGTAATTTACCAAAAATTAAATAAATTACAAATTAGATTAAATAGGGCAAAAGCCCTAAGCTAGCAAAAAGAAACGAAAGAAAGGAAAAAACGAAAAAAGGGGTTCTGCTTCAATACGCAGTGCAGAACGCAGAAAACAAATTTCAAAAGAGGAGGAGAAGAAGAGGAAAAAAAAAGAAAAGGGGCTGGAACCAAACCTTGAGAAAACTTAAATACGCACTGTTTTTAACGGGTAATACTCGAATTTTTCATCTGGGTTCTTTTCTTCTGGTAATTCTTTTTATCTCAGTTCATATATCTGAAGGGTTTCACAAGGTATAAAAAAATTAAACACCAATAAGAATTATTCTAGGTAAATTATATGAATAGGTTGGAATTGATAGATTAGTAATTACTCATATGTGGGTAAATATAATTCGGCGAATTAAGAGACAAGTATGGAACTTCGAGGGTTGGGTATTCTAAATTAGCTATGAATTAGCCTAAACATAGAAATTAACATGAGACCGGTATTATGTAATTATAGATTGAATTGGAGGAAGTTGTACGAATTGCTCAAGATGAAGCATTTGGAATTTCGGCACGAGTACTGTGAGTAGTAATCTTACTGCAATTTGTGTTTTCATAACTTGCATGATTTACATATGATTTTTAATATGAATATGTTACCGATTATTTTGAGTTGCATGTGGGATAAGTCTTTTACTCGATATGATACCGAAATAGTTATTTGAGATGATTACCGATGTTTTAAATATTCTTGTTGTCACTAGATATGTTCTACCGTTACTTAAATTTACTGTTATCGAAATGAAATTACATGATTTGACAAGAACCAAAATGCCCTATATTGTTTTAAAATATTTTCCTATGAGTATATACGGATACAGAGACAAGTATAAATGGGAGTAGACTTTGAAGGATTCCGTAGCTAACGGTGGGTTCGTTAGACCTGGTGCACCTTGTATTTACCGATTACAGAGTACAGTTATAGCCCTCGCTAGTGGGAAGGTAGAACTAGCGTACCGTTACCGATTTCCCTCGAGTAGGGACTATCGTTGTATTTGACTTCTTGCGAAGAAGTCCACAATTATACCGATTACATGATCCGTTCATTGAAACCTCCCAAAAATTTAAATACTGATATTATACAGTGGTTACCTAGCTTATTACTAAATTATATTTGTATTATACTACAAAAAAAGTATGATGAGACTGAAAATTTATTTATTGTTTTTGAAAGGGCATTTTTATGTTATCTTCTGTTTAAGATACTAGCATATTTTCTGACTTGTCCCTAAATAAAAATGGTTGTGGTTAAGTGTTATTACTCACTGAGCTAGCGACTCATTCCCCGCTAATTTTTTTACAGAGACGGCAGTTGACGCAGGCGAGAATTTCGTTAATTAGAGCGCACAAGTCTATATTTCTCGGTGACCCTTGCACTTGTTCACGTGGGCAGAGATTTTATCTATTGTTATGGCCTTTTCATTGAATTCTTAGAGTCTCTCCAGAGTTATTATTTTAGTGTCATGGGTATTCTTTTGTTATTATAGTCTTATGTTGAGTATCGTCCTTTATTATGAATGTTGGAGGTAAATTAGTATTTTCTAGTGATTAGTTGGTGGTTTATTTATGGTGGAGACTTGTATTGGTTAATTGACAAGTTGTCAATTATTTGGTATGATATTAGGATGTTTGGTTGCTGATTTGAGATCGGAAATTTTTTGGAATGGTCCAAAAACAGGGAAAACTCTTCCCAATTTTCTGTAAAATTTCCGATGAGGCTTACTTGGGAGCACTTGCTCCTAACCGCCGATCACGATCCTAAATTGGATCGTGAAAAAATTGGTATCAGAGCTTAGGCTTTAAGTCCCGAGTCATGGATCAATGTTTAGTAGAGTCTTGTTCATGGGTATATAGGCGCCCATACTTATGATCTTGAGGCTACTGAACATCTAGGAATGTTTTCTCTTCTTTTATTCTTTGATCATGCGTTAAGATAACTTGAGATTGACTTTGGAATATTTCTTTCGCAGATGGCTAGGACACGCACACCCTCATCTGCTGGACGTGGTACTACCCGGGGTGGTGGTCAAGTTGGGATTCATCAAACTAGAAGACAGATTACTCCTCAACCTCGAGTTGGGAACATGGGTCAAACCCAAGCTATTATGCCAGATCCAGTGCAAGAGAAGGGAGTTCAGAACGCTCCGCCACCAGTGCCAACTGTTGTACCTACTGTTGCCTTATCTGCAGATGCAGCGGCAAGGTTATTGAATGTGTTAGAGGTATTGGTGCCTAATCAAGGCGGAAGTTCAGCTCCTCAGGCTACTTCACAGACACAAGCACCTGCACAGACTCATACTTTTGGGAATAAGGAAGTATCCTACATGAGTTCCTGAAATTGAAATCACCAAAATTCACAGGTTCCAATAATTCAGCAGATCCTCAAAGTTTCTTGGATGGGACACTTAAGGCATTACGTGCTCTTGGATGTTCTAGTGAGAGAGCCGTGGAGCTCGCAGCATACAAACTAGAGGATATGGCCAACACATGGTATGAAACTGTATTGCTAGGAAGGCCGGTAGGAGCACCACCGCTGACATGGGATGAGTTCACTAAGTTGTTCAAGAATCATTTTCTTCCAGAAAGTCTGATGCAACAACATGCTAGAGACTTTGAGAGATTGGTTTAGACTCTAGATATGGATGTGTCAACATATAACCCTAAGTTTTGTAAGATGGCTATATATTCTCCTGACTTAGTGCCTACCGAAGAAGCTCGAATTCAGAGGTTTGTTGATGGATTGGATTGTCATCTATACACAGCAGTAGCCCCATAGATGAAGACTTTATCCTACTCTGATGTAGTTGACCTTGCTAGAAAGATTGAAAACAAGGGACATGAAGAGCGTGCAGCTAGTGAATTACGTAAGAAGGCCAAGACAGGAGGGGCTTTCAATGGCGATTTTAGTGAAAATGAAGAGTAGGAAACCAGGGACAACAACAACAGGGTTCTTAGACAGGGACACACATGTCTTCACAGTCCACATACAGACCACATTACAGACAAGGTAATAGGGGACCATCATCTTTTGGACATCGTAATTCTGGGTAGATATATGCCACTACTCCAGCCTGCCAGACTTGTGGTAGATCACATTTGGGCCAATGTCGTGTTCTAACTGGAAAGTGCTTTCGGTGTGGCTAGCTGGGACATCACTTGAGGGATTGCCCTCAGCCTCCGAGAAATTTTAACCAGGCTTCTATTCAGTCAGCTACACCAACTCAGACTACTCGTAATACTTCAGGTGCTACAGGTACAAGAAATAGAGGTCGAGGTGCTGGAGACCGTACTACTGTGAATCAAGGACAAGGCAATGCTGGTAGAGGTCAGGCGAGAGTTTTTGCATTTACTAGACAGGATGCTCAGGCCTCGAATGCAGTGGTTACAGGTATTCTTTCTGTCTGTTCATTTGATGCACTTGCGTTGATTGATCCGGGATCTACTCACTCCTATGTGTCCTCATACTTTGCTTTATCTATTGAATGATCCTTTTCTAGTTGCTACTCCTGTCGGAGAGTCTCTATTAGCTGAATACGTGTATCGTGCTTGTCAGATTCGGGTTGAGGGTAGAGATACTCTAGCTGACCTTATTGTACTTGATATGATTGACTTTGACATGCTGATGGGAATGGATTAGTTATCTTCTTACTATGATATAGTCGATTGTCATGCAAAGATAGTAAGGTTTGAGATACCAAATGAACCCAATTTTATTCTAAGAGGGAGTCAGGTTTCAGAGACTTGCAAAATTGTATCTTTTATGAAAGCTCAACGACTTCTGAGGAAAGGTTGCTTGGGTCTCTTAGCTATTGTAAATGACACAAGAAAGGAAACAGTTAGTATAGAAATTGTACCAGTAGTGAGAGAATTTTCTGATGTATTTCCTGAGGATTTGCCAGGATTGCCTCCAATACGAGAAATAGACTTTGGTATTGATTTGCTACCTGACACACAACCCATATCGATACCCCCATATCGAATGGCGCCAGCAGAGTTGGGGGAGCTAAAGCAACAGTTACAAGATTTGTTATAAAAGGGTTTTATTAGACCTAGTGTATCACCATGGGGTGTACCAGTACTGTTCGTAAAGAAGAAAGACGGATCCCTGAGAATGTGCATCGACTACAGGCAGTTGAACAAGATAACAATACGTAATAAATACCTTTGCCTCGTATAGATGGCATGTTTGATCAGTTACAAGGAGATGCCCACTTTTTAAAGATTGACCTCCGTTCTGGTTATCATCAACTTAGAATCAAAGATGAAGATATTTCTAAGACTGCTTTCAGAACTCGGTATGAGCACTATGAGTTTCTCGTGATGCCTTTCGGACTGACTAATGCTCCAGCTGCATTCATGGATTTAATGAATAGGGTGTTCAAGCCGTTTTTGGATAGATTTGTAATAGTATTTATTGATGATATCCTGATATATTCTCGTAGCCAAGGAGAACACGAGGATCATCTCAGTACTGTGTTGTAACATTGCGAGAGCATCAACTTTATGCTAAGTTCTCGAAGTATGAATTATGGCTAGACTCGGTAGCATTTATGGGGCATGTTTTATCCAAGGATGGAATTATGGTAGATCTTAAGAAGACTGAAGCTGTGCAGAAATGGCCCAGACCTACTTCTCCTACAGAGATTCGCAGCTTTTTAGGCTTAGCAGGTTATTACAGACGTTTTGTGCAGGATTTCTCCAGAATAGCAGCGCCGCTGACCAAGCTAACACAGGAAAATGCAAAGTTTTAGTGGACAGAGGAATGTGAGCAGACCTTTCAAAAACTAAAAACATGTTTGACAACTGCACCAATATTAGCCTTACCATCGGGTTCTGGAGGATTTACAGTATTCTGTGATGCCTTGAGGGTGGGATTAGGATGTGTTCTCATGCAAAATGGTCGTGTTATTGATTATACTTCGAGACAATTGAAAAAGCACGAGCAAAACTATCCTACACATGATTTGGAGATGACTGCAGTGGTATTTGCTCTAAAAATTTGGAGACATTATCTATACCGCGAAACTTGTGAGATTTATACTGACCATAAAAGTCTGAAGTATATCTTTCAGCAGAGAGATTTGAATCTTCGACAGCATCGGTGGATGGAACTACTCAAAGACTATGATTGTTCCATTTTATATCATCCTGGAAAAGCCAATGTGGTGGCTGATGCATTGAGCAGAAAATATACGGGGAGTTTGGCACATATAGCCCCTACAAAGAGACTTTTGGCCAAAGATATTCATAGACTAGAAGATACAGGTATCAAATTTAGTGTCAGAAATTCAGATGCATTGTCGGCTTGTGCTCAGGCTAAGTCTTCATTAGCATTAAGGCCACCCAATATGAGGATGAACGATTTTGCAAATACAGAGATGAGGCCTTAGCTGGTAAAAGCAAAGATATGATTGTTAAAAGCGATGGTGTTCTTCGAATGGGTGACAGGCTATGTGTAGCAGACGTAGATGGGTTAAGACATATTATTTTTAAAGAAGCTCACAACACTAAATACACTATACATCCTGGATCCACAAAAATGTACCATGACCTGAAGCAATTTTATTGGTGGGAAGGTATGAAGAAAGATGTTGCTAACTTTGTTTCTAGTTGTTTAACTTGTCAGCAGGTCAAGGCCGAGCATCAGCGACCCGCAAGACTACTACAACAAATTGAGATTCCAGAGTGGAAATGGGAAAGAATTACTATGGATTTTGTCACCGGGCTACCACGAACCCTTAGAGGTTATGACTCGGTATGGGTGATTGTAGATCGACTGACGAAATCAGCATACTTTTTGCCAGTAAAGACTACATATGGTGGAGTCAGGTATGCACAGATATTTATGAACGAAATTGTCCGACTTCACGGAGTTCCAATATCCATCATCTCTGATAGAGGATCACAATTTACCTCACGCTTTTAGAAATATTTTCAAGAAACATTAGGTATACGAGTAGATCTTAGTACTGCATTTCATCCATAGACAGATGGGCAGTCTGAACGTACTATACAGATCTTGGAGGATATGTTGAGAGCTTGCATTCTTGAGCTTGGAGGTAGTTGGGATGCTTATCTACCGTTAGCTGAATTTGCTTAAAACAATAGCTTCCAGTCTAGTATTAAAATGGCACCGTATGAAGCATTGTATGGTAGAAAATGTCGTTCTCCTATCGGATGGTTTGAAGCTGGTGAGACTAATTTATTGGGACCCAACCTAGTATAAGAAGCTATGAACAAGGTCCAACTGATCAGACAAAGATTGCTTACAGCTCAAAGTAGACAAAAGTCCTATGCTGATAAGAGAAGAAGAGATTTAGTGTTCACAATTGGGGACAAAATGTTCCTACGAGTCTCCCCTATGAAAGGTGTAATGCGGTTTGGGAAAAGAGGCAAGTTGAGCCCCCAGTTTATAGGACCGTATGAGATACTAGACCGAGTGGGAGCGGTGGCTTATCGTTTGGCACTTCCTCCCGAGTTGTCCTTTATTCACCCAGTGTTTCATGTCTCAATGCTAAGAAAATATATATCAGACTCATCTCAGGTGATTGAAGCACCGACTATACCGCTCGACGAGAAGTTGTCCTACGAGGAGGAGCCGGTGGTTATTGTTGATAGGCAAGTAAGAAAGCTACGGTCAAAAGAAATTGTGCTCGTTAAAGTCTTATGGAGAAATCATACTGTTGAAGAAGCTACATGGAAAATAGAAGATGTTATGCGAGTTAAGTATCCTCATTTATTTCAGTCTACAGGTACGTACCTGAGCTAAATTCAGAGACCGAATTTCATAAGGTGGGGAGAATGTAATATTCATTAAAAGAAAGAGGGTACTTACGTAATTTACCCAAAAAATTACAAATTAGATTAAATAGGGCAAAAGCCCTAAGCTAGCAAAAAGAAACAAAAGAAAGGAAAAAATGAAAAAAGGGGTTCTGCTTCAATACGTAGTGCACAACGCAGAAAACAAATTTCAAAAAAGGAGGAGAAGAAGAGGAAAAAAAAGGAAAAGGGGCTGGAACCAAACCTTGAGAAAACTTAAATACGCACTGGTTTTAACGGGTAATACTCGAATTTCTCATCTGGGTTTTTTTATTCTGGTAATTATTTTTATCTCAGTTCATATATCTGAAGGGTTTCACAAGGTATAAAAAAAATTAAACACCAATAAGAATTATTCTAGGTAAATTATATGAATAGGTTGGAATTGATAGATTAGTAATTACTCATATGTGGATAAATATAATTTGGCGAATTAAGAGTCAAGCATGGAACTTCAAGGGTTGCGTATTCTAAATTAGCTATGAATTAGCCTAAACATAGAAATTAACATGAGACCGGTATTATGTAATTATAGATTGAATTGGAGGAAGTTGTACGAATTGCTCAAGGTGAAGCATTTGGAATTTCGGCATGAGTACTGTGAGTAGTAATCTTACCACAATTTGTGTTTTCATAACTTGCATGATTTACACATGATTTTTAATATGAATATGTTACTGATTATTTTGAGTTGCATGTGGGATAAGTCTTTTACTCGATATGATACCGAAATAGTTATTTGAGATGATTACCGATGTTTTAAATTTTCTTGTTGTCACTAGATATGTTCTACCGTTACTTGAATTTACTGTTTTCGAAATGAAATTACACGATTTGACAAGAACAAAAATTCCCTATATTGTTTTAAAATATTTTCCTATAAGTATATACGGATACAGAGACAAGTATAAATGGGAGTAGACTTTGAAGGATACCATAGCTAACGACGGGTTCGTTAGACCTGGTGCACCTTGTATTTACCGATTACAGAGTACAGTTATAGCCCTCGCTAGTGTAAAGGTAGAACTAGCATACCGTTACCGATTTCCCTCGAGTAGGGACTACCATTGTATTTGACTTCTTGCGAAGAAGTCCACAGTTTTACCGATTATATGATCCGTTCATTGAAACCTTCCAAAAATGTGAATACTGATATTATACAGTAGTTACCGAGCTTATTACTGAATTGTATTTGTATTATACTACAAGAAAAGTATGATGAGACTAAAAATTATTTATTGTTTTTGAAAGGGCATTTTTATGTTATCTTATGTTTGAGATACTAGCATCTTTTCTGACTTGTCCCTAAATAAAAACGGTTGTGGTTAAGTGTTATTACTCACTGAGCTAGCGACTCATTCCCCGCTAATTTTTTTTTTACAGAGACGGCAGTTGACGCGGGCGAGGATTTTGTTAATTAGAGCGCACAAGTCTATATTTCTCGGTGAGCCTTGCACTTGTTCGCGTGGGCAGAGATTTTATCTATTGTTATGGCCTTTTCATTGAATTCTTAGAGTCGCTCCAGAGTCATTATTTTAGTGTCATGGGTATTCTTTTGTTATTATAGTCTTATGTTGAGTATCGTCCTTTATTATGAATGTTGGAGGTAAATTAGTATTTTCTAGTGATTAGTTGGTGGTTTAGTTATGGTGGAGACTTGTATTGGTTAATTGACAAGTTGTCAATTGTTTGATATGATATTAGGATGTTTGGTTACTGATTTGAGACAGGAAATTTTTTGGAATGGTCCAAAAACAGGGGAAACTCTGCCCGATTTTCTGTAAAATTTCCGATGAGGCTTACTTGGGAGCACTTGCTCCTAAGCGCCGATCACGATCCTAAATTGGGTCATGACAGAAGGCCTCTAATTAAGGTTTGACTTTACGTCATCAATCCCAGTGGGTTGCCCCTACGTGGAGAATACAAACATTTATCTACAACGATAGTTCTTCACAAAGCACAAAATGTTTTTAGCGTTAAATAATGATTAATTTGTAGGAATGTGATGTTCGGCCAAAAATGCATATATTTACCCATTGTTATCTTATATTCTAGCACTTTTTAATTATCTTTTGAGTATTAGTTATATTATTTTGTGCTTAATATTGTATTTTAACTGTGTAAAAATAAAGTAGTGTGAAGATGAAAAAAATTAGAGCAAAATTAAAAAAAATGCGGAAGGAAGAAAAGAAAAAAATATATAAAAGGAGGGGGACAAAAGGGGGATACCCTTTGGTCTTTGTCCCCCCCCCCCCAATGGAGACAACAAAGAAAGTTCAAAAGAAAGAGCAAGAATTGAACGTAAAAACATTCTGCCTTCAACGCCAGATTCAGGGCTAGGCACTAGCCTGGTCACTGTGTTGTAGGGGTTTTTCTATTTCGCCCGAGACAAGGTTATTGTCACGACCCAATTTCCCCTCCGTTGGGTTTCGTGATGGCACATAGTCTTAGGGATTAGGTAAGCCTAATAAATTACGGAATAACAACCATAAATAATAACATCTCAAATTCTTCTGAAATATAATTCTTATAAAAGAATCTCTTCCCAAAACCCGGTAGTACAAGTCATAAGCTTTTCTAAGAGTAGTTATACAAAATAAATCCCTGTTCCGAAACAAATGAACATATGGAAATAAGTACAATCGAAGGTGACTCCGAGGACCGCGAAGGCTACAACAGGTTTACCTCGAGTCTCTGTTGCAAGGAACAGCTACTATTGATCAAATACCTGGATCTGTACATAAAAATGTACAGAAGTGTAGTATCAGCACAACCGACCCCATTTGCTGGTAAGTGCATAGCCTAACCTCAACGAAGTAGTCACGAGGCTAGTACGAGACTACCAAATAAACCTGTGTACTATATCGTACAAAATAATAGGAAGCAGATAACAATGGTGGCAACAATGATCAACCAGTAATATAAATAGCAGGCAACATAAATATTTCTCAACAAATAATAAATACAAGTGCAATCAATTAATCAAGTCCTTCAATATAAATCTTTCGCCTATAAATCCTTCAAGTAATAATCTCTAAGATAATATGCTTTTCAATAAATATATTTCGAATATATTTCCTTTCGAGTAAAAGTCATCTTGTGACGCCTCATTTCATAATCATAAATAATATTGGTCTCAGCCCACTTTCATATTTTCACGACACCTCATGACCACATATTTCTGTCTCATTTTTCACAACAATATCCTCATATTACTCAGTTCATAGGTTCCATGACCCAATACAATTAAGAATGCTCAAGGAGCCTCATTCACTTAACATAAAGTAGGGTACAGCTCCCAACCCAAATAGGAAATCAACAAGAAAAGATGAAGTTATTTTTAGAAATCATTTGATAAAGAAAATATCCTTTTCAATTGAAGTATAATATCGAATGAATTATTACCTTTAATATGAGAAGTCAATAAATCAAAATATAGAAGAAATATCTTTTTAAGTAAAGTACAACCTCAAATGGTTTAAGGAAAATTTAGCTGAGAAATCAATTGAGTTAAATCTATAACAATTTTTGAAATTTAAAGTATTGAATATATATATAACAATAGGGCGTGGTATTCTCAACACTATGTATTTCTACATAAAGGATCACAGCCGTGAAGGAAATCTAAACCATTAAAACACTTGAATTGACAATAATAATTACAACGGAGATAAAATAATCACAAAAGGAGTACAACTCAATGCAGAGATAACAACTGGGGATCTCCCAGGATACCGTCCTGTAGTCTCCTAAATACTCGGGGATCTCTCAGTATCCTCCGTATATGAGCTAGAGATCTCTTGGTATCCCGAGGATCTCTTAGTATCCTCAATATATGTGTTGGGGATATCTTGGTATCCCGAGGATCTCTTGGTATCCTCAATATGAATGCTAAGGATCTCTTGGTATCCTCAATATATATGCTGGGGGATCTCCCGGGAATCTAACCCGTAGTCCCAAAGTAAATGTGCAGGGGGGTCTCACGGGAATCTAACCCGTAGTCCCAAAGTAAATATGCAGGGGGGATCACCCGGGAATCTAACCCGTAGTCCCAAAAGTAAACAAACAAGGGGGAGCTTCCGGAATTCCACATCCGTAGTCCCAAAATAAATACACAACGCAACTAAGAGAATTAACAGTTACAACACAACAGAAGGATCGGATATCACCGCAATATATATAACAACAAGAAATGATAATAATACCAGGTAATATAAGTAAATCAACTCGGGGCTGTAAATCAAGAGAAAAATGGTAGAATCAGCTCAAAGGAATAACCACAGAAAAGAGTACTGGCATAAAGGAAACAGTTCAATAACGGGAAAACTAACACGTAACAATGATCCCACAATATACAAGTCAATAATAAGGAAATCAACATGAGTCAAGTAGTTATGAAAATATAACATAACAATAGGAGAGACAAAACTCTTCAGTTAATTCAAGTAGGAGTCATATTAATCAAAGTATAAGACTCACGGGCATGCTTGACACCAGCGTATAGATACTCGTCACTATGCCTATACGTCGTACTCGACAAATAACACATAATAATTATGACACAACTCCTAATCCCTCAAGCTAAGGTTAGACCAAACACTTACCTCGCTTTGATATCAATTCAAAATTCCAACAAGCCTTTGCCTCGTAAATTCGTCCGAAGCTTCAAATCCCAGTCGAAGTCATGAAGAAACCATCAAAATCGCCCAAAAATCGAGCTCCAAAAATCCCAATCGAAAATGAAGAAATGACAGATTTTCAATCCTTAAGTTTCTACCCAGGTTCGCATTTGTGGACAAAAATTTCGCATTTGCGAATCAACAGTGTTTTCGCAATTCCCACAGAAACTTCGCATTTGCGAATTAACAGTGTTTGCAGTTCCCACAGAAACTTCGCATTTGCGAATGAACAGTGTTTTCGCAATTCCCAAAGAAACTTCGCATTTGTGAATGAACAGTGTTCACAATTCCTACAGAAACTTCGCATTTGCGAATGAATAGTGTTTTTGCAATTCCCATAGAAAACGTCGCATTTGCGAATGAATAGTGCCGCACCAGAAACCAGCAAAACCCAAACTTCTTCGAAATAATCCGAAACTACCCCGAAACTCATCCGGAACCTCCCGGACACAAACCATATATGAATTTCAATCATAAAACACATTACGGACCTGCTCGCAAACTCAAAACACTAAAAAGAGGTCGTCTTAATCCGATATTGACCAAGGTCAAACTTTTTCCAAAAATCTTATATTTTCCAACTTTCGCCAAAATGCGTCGAATTGCTCTATGGACTCCCAAATCTAAATTCGAACATGTTCCTAAGTCCAAAATCAACACACGAAACTATTGGAATCATCAAAATTCCATTCCGAGGTCGTTTACTCAAATTAAAATCTCCGGTCAAACTTAAGAAATCTTTAGTCTTAGATTTCTAGATTCTGTTAAATGGCGATAATTTGATCTAGGGATCTCTGAATTCGATTTCGGGCGTATGACCAAGTTCCAAATCATGATACGGAACTACCGGAATGGTTAAAACCTGGATCCAGATTCAAAGCTCTAATTCATAATTAAATCCATTTTTCATACAAAAACCTTCCAGAAAATTATACGGACTGCGCACGTAAGTCGAGGAATTATTGATTGCGATTTTCAAGGTCTTAAAACACCGAGATGATTATTTAATTTAAATATGACATTTTATGTCATCACATCCTCCACCTCTAAAATAAACGTTCATCCTCGAACGTACTACGAATTATTGTGAGGTTTCCAAATTGATGATTTTATTTTTACATGTATAATCGCGGTTGATCATATATTACCGCATTCGATATAAGTCCGACAACACCTTTTGAATTGAGATCATTTCCTTTATCCATATTTGTAAACTTTAAGACCAAATTTCTTACACTCCAATCATTTCTAGAAAGGTCTGATTTCCACATCAACACACAGTATTAGTCCCGACTGGCTATAGCAACTCGTATCTACGCACCTATCAAAAATGGGGTATTACATTCTCCTCCACTTAGGGTCATTCGTCCTTAAATGAGAAGTAGAGTTCGTCTCCAAACACATAATGTAACTTATCTCTTTCTTTGCATATCTCAATGTCCCAAATTTTTCTAACTCTCAAGTTTTTCAGAAATTTCGGTAGAGTCTCCCCTGTAATTGAGCCTATCCACCCGCCAGAGTAACACCAAAACAACTTCTAACAACACATCCACAACTCAACAAATCACTGTAATGTATATATCAATAATACAATCTCCGCATTACAAGCGTGACATTATCATAAAGATATCTGGACTTGAAACACATCATATGCATGACCATAACCACATTTCTGGTCTTAATAGTTGTTCATAATCGATTACAAATCGCCAATTAATCTCATGCCAACAAAAATCTTATTTTAAGCCTCCATTTTCTAACAACGAGGCATAAAGACCTCAAAATTAATTACCCGAATTAACGAGTCACATTTATCACCACATGTGCACTTATCTTGTGGGAAACAACTCAATAGTTACAATACAAATTGGAAAATTATGAACAGAGATATTCATACAAGAATTTTTGAATAAGCCTCATAGGCATGACTCCCTATAAGTACTATAGTACAAATTTTTAATTTCACAAGGGAGATTTAAACACATAATCTCTTTTTTTTTAACAAAGACCTTGTCTTTATATAACATCTACCGGAGCTTGTAGCCCAATTTAAATATTTCACATCATATAAAAGTTCGAGGATCTCGTCCTCAACTCCGTACACAAGTAATATGCACATTGTGTCAACTAAAATTTTCCATTTCCCTTCTTACTTCTTCTAAATAATTTTCGTTAAACAAAATAACAACATATAAAGAACCCTCATATCGATAGGGAATATAATTCACAATTGAAATCAATCATTTGAAAATTGCATCGAACTCAATGAAATGATTAACAAAAAAAATAGCTTTTAGCCTCACAATTATCTTTAGTGACTAACACATAATGATAGGCATAGTTATCTCCATATAATCTCTTAACAGGAGTATGCACATAAGTAAATTTAAGATTACGAAGCTCACTCATGAGTGGAGCATATTAAGAGGAATTGCCTCAATACTCAGAACCGAGTCAATTTAATGAAATTGTTACTTATAATTATTCAAAATCGTAGTTATAACGACATCATCTAGTGTTGCGACCTCAATCATACCATAGAAAATATATCAACGGCTGGGTCTTCACCTCTAGGAGTCTCACCTCTACCTCTAACATCCTGACCTCTACCTCTGGCTGGTCATGTAAAATTGGGTATTGACTGTAATGGGGCACGTAGCCTGACTGCTTTTATAAATTCTGTTTCTCCCAAGTCTAGGACAACTTTCCCATGATGTTCCTAGTGTAACGACCCGACCGGTCGTGTTGAGTCTTAGCGCATCGTTCAATAGTCTGAGGCCATGAGCAGCTTCATTCAGGTATTATGACTTGTACGCATGGTCGGAATTGAATTTCGAGAAGTCCATAGTTGATTTGGAAAGAGAATCCTTATTTCGGAAGCTTAAAGTTGAAAGAATGAACTAGGATTGGAATTTTGAGTAAACGACCTCGGAATTGGGATATGACATTTACGGCAGGTTCGTATGATGATTTCGGACTTGGGCGTATGCCCATATTGGGTTTTGGATAAACCGGGAGCATTTTGGCGCCAATTGTGGAAGTTAGCATTTAGAAGAAATTTCATAAGTTTGGCTTGAAGTGCATTTCAGTGTTATCGATGTCCGTTTGGGATTTCAAGATTGTGAATATCTACGTATGGTGATTCTGGAGTTGGGGGCGCAATCGAAAGTGAATTCGGAGGTTCGTAGGTCATTTTGGAGCCATTTGGCTAAAAATAGAAATTTGAAGGTTTTTGAGAAGTTTGACCGGAAGTGGACTTTTTGATATTGGGGTTGGAATCCGATTCCAAAAGCTGGAGTAGGTCCGTAATGTCAAATATGACTTGTGTGCAAAATTTGAGGTCAATCAGACGTGTTTTGATAGGTTTAAGCATTGAAAGTAGAAGTTGGAAGTTCTAAAGTTCATAAAGCTTGGATTGGAGGTTGATTCATGACTTTAACGTTTTTTGATGTGATTTGAGGCCTCGAGCAAGTCCGTAATATGTTTTGGGATTGGTTGGTGTGATTGGTCGGGGTCCCGGGGGCCTCGGGTGTGTTTCGGGTGGTAATCGCGCTCTTATTTGATGTTTCAACGCCGTTTATTTGGACATAAAGGGGTACCATATTAATCAAATGAGCTCCAAATTAAGTGTTTATTGAACCATTAGATCCGTATCGTAATTTTGGAGCCATAGCAAAAAGAATCGTCGAATTTGGACATCGTATAAGAAAGTTATGCTCATTTTCATGTCGAGAAAGTGCTGGTTGCTGTAATAACCGCAGAAGCTGAAACTGCTGGAGGCAGAGAGATTTCTTTAAAAATCGAAGTTTGGCTCATTTCACTTCATTTTTCTTCCATGGGATCGATCTTGGAGAAACTTTTGAGCGTCATTTTCATCATCAAGCATGGGGTAAGTGATTTCTACTGGTTTTGAGTTAAATACAAGTTTATATACGGATTTAGACATTTAAATTAGTGTAAATTTGAGGTTTTGATTGAAAACCTAGGAAAATAGAAATCTTGGATTTTGATCACGATTTTGAGTATGGAATTAAGAAAAAATCATATATTTGAGTTCCTAAGGTCACAAGTAACCTTTATCTTCGAAAAATTTCGAATTTCGGGCACGTGGGCCTGAGGGCATTTTGGTCATTTCACTAAGCGGAGTTGGGAATCTATGTAATTTGAATTGCTAACAAGTATTTGAGCATGTTCTCATTAGTTTGTCGTTAATTGGCCAGTTTTGGTGCATTGTGCGTCGGTTCAAGCCTTCGAAAGAATGTAGAATGTCGGTTATGAGTCTTCGGAGCGAGGTGAGTCTCCTTTCTAATCTTGTGAGGGGGAATTTACCCCATAGGTGAAGTAA
>MU758898.1:0-22637 GCA_026770625.1 Nicotiana glauca | reverse complement strand
CTCTCTCTCTCTCTCTCTCTCTCTCTCTCTCTCTATATATATATATATATATATATATATATATATATATATATATTAGATCTTTTTTTAATAATTATGCCTCTTGTAAAGCATTAATTTATCAAAATAAAACTCTTATCATTCTATATCAAATATATATTTTCTATATTTATCACATAACTTTCTTGTTTTTAAGTTTATTTTTATGAAGGCAAGAAAAAATATCTTCAATACTTGGCAAGATATTCTGAGATTGAGAAGTATTATGATGAAAAAGCAAGTAGAACTAATAATCTATATGCTAGAACTTGCCTCAAATGTCTTTCGAGGCGAAATCCTAGACAACACTAATTTTTAAAATATGAATTTAGGCTTTCTTTGTTTACCCCAGTCTTTTTTAGATATTGCACAAAAATATACTACAAAAAATAAATCCCTAGCACCTATTTTGAAGCTTGAAGACCTATTTTTTTCTTTTTATACCTAAATATGCCCAAATTTAAATATCACATTCATGCTTATGATTTGAAAAGTCCTTTTTTCAGAAAATAAGTTTCGAGCTCATTTTGAAAAAGAATCAGAATTAAAGGAAAAAAAAAGAGGAAAGGAGAGATTGATCTTATGTTCAAGCATTATAAGTACAAAAAAAATCAATAGCAAATATTTGAAAAGTCTGATCTTAGAAATATTCTACTCCAAAACTGGAAAAGGCAAGTCACTACAAATATAACCTTTAACCTACCAGCCTGAAGCGAATATTACAAGCCAGAAAAAGTCCTAAAAGATTTTAGAAATCAGTTTTTAGTCTATATTAGTGGAGATAGACATAAAGAGCAAGCCTATGGACAAAAGATGAAGAATACTCAATGCAAATGATCATAAAGTTATCAATTTCAGAGAAATCTCAAAAAGAAAGAAGGTACAATTTTTTTTGAATAAAAATAAAAGTAAAAATAAGGTAAAGATTTGATGAATATAGAAAATTTATAAAGTTTGAAAGCATGATAGATTTTATTTGATTAAAGTTTTATTTTACAAGAGCAGCCATAATTTTAAACAAAATAATTAGTGATATATATATATATATATATATATATATATATATATATATATATATATATATATATATATATATATTTATTCATAATTCTTTTCCTCGAGGACTAGCAAAAATCCAAGTGTGGAGATATTTGATGGATATAAATTATTCTTAAATTTTAATAAAGAAATATAATATTTTAGATATAAAACATGACCAAATTATGTCCTATTCTCGCACTTTTCTAACAATTCTTGCAGGAAAAAGAATACATGGTAAAAGAGAAAAAGAAAGAAACTACAGTTCAAGGAAGAAGGATACATCCCTGACAACTTCATCTAAGACTACACAAAATCAAGAGATACAAAGTTATGGCAAATTCTCACTAAAATTTCAAGACAAATTGCCATATCAATTTCTCATCAAGGCCATATGATATATTAATATTATATTGCAATTTCTCACCAAGGCCTTGTAGGAATTTTTCTATAAATAGCCATATGTTTATAGATGAAAAATCATCCCACTTTGTATTCAATTTTCCTATCTAGTTTTCTTTATGTTTCTAAAGAGAAAGAGAGGAGTAATCTTGGTCTCTTTCTCTATTCTTTCTTTGTAGTAAAAATATTCTTAGTCTTTTGAAAGTATTTTTTAGCTTTTCTTTCTTCATAATGGAGTAATTTCTTTTCGTTGGGATAGTGTCACGGCCCAAATTCCCAAACCCAGCCGTGATGGTGCCTCTCGTGAAGACAAGGCCATCCAGAACAATGCAAACACCTCTTTTAACAATTAATTAACATTAACAATTCTAGCACATGTTTAATATGGTAAATAATGCAGAAATAGCGATAATAACGAGGGAAACCATCCCGACACAGCCCCAAACTGGGGTATCACAAGTCATGAGCTACTACAGAGTTTGCTATAAGTCTACGAAGTAAAATATATAACACAATAGTCTCAAAGAACTCAAATGACATAAAATAGGGGTGACAAGGGGCTGCGGACGTCAACAACTACCTCGTAACTCCAACTCGTTACCAGGTCTGGAAGGAAATCAATGCTCAGGTGCGGACTCTGCTATGCCTGAATCTGCACAAATGGTGCAGGGAGTAATATGAGTACTCCGACCTAGTGATTAATAATAATAAATAATAACCGAAGGCATGAGAACACATAACTGCACAAAGCAATTCTATATCAGGCAGTAAATTACTTAAAATAGTAAAACAGTAAAGAGTCAAATGAAATCTCCTTTTATAAACAGGTAAATCGGGTAAAACAACAAGTAAATAGTGAGTAGAAATCTGCCCCTCGGGCCCAGTATCAATCGCTCCGAACAGTATCAACCCCTCAGGCTCAATGTCAGTCACTCAGCATAGTATCAGCCCCTCAGGACCAGTATCAGATCATATGGGTACCCGCATTCACTGTGGGTGTGCAGACTCTGGAGGGGCCCCTTACGGCCCAAGCGCTATATCAACATAAGGCCTTAAAGCCTTATCACATCACACACGAGGCTTGAAAACCTCCTCACATCACTCACAAGGCCTGAAAGCCTCCTCACATCACTCATGAGGCCTGAAAGCCTCCTCACATCACTCCAGCCACCTCGTGGCATATAAATGTATCTCAGGCCCTCGGCCTCACTCAGTCCAGAAAACATCATAAGCCCCTTGGGCATCAATAAGATAGTAGTGCTCAGCCCAAACAACATTGGAAATATCAATTAAGTCTCAAAATTCAGTTAAAGTGGCTGAGTTTGCAAAACAATATAATCAACAGGACTGAGTTCAAGTAGTACATCAAATAGTGAAGAAAGAGTGATAAAAATCCACGAAGGACTCAATTAGTCGGCATAAAGCCTAAAATATGGCAAGAATCCCAAATCATGTTGATAACAAACACATCTCAGTTAAATACGCGGTAAAAATATCAATCGAGACGGACCAAGTCACAGTCCTATGACGACCCGGCCCGTCGTAACGTGAGTTACCGCCCCGTTTTCCCCATTTTTTCTTCCTTATGTTTTATTATAAGAGTTTTGGGTGAACGAGTTGAATTGGATTGGTTTTAGATGGAAATGAGACACTTAGTCTCTTTAAGGAAGTTTTGTATTGAAAAAGTCAACCGAATATTGACTTATGAGTTAAAGGGATCGGATGTGATTTCCGGTATTTCGGTTAGCTTCGGAGAATAATTTGTGACTTAGGAGTGTGACTGGAATTGAATTTGGAGGTTCGGTGTAGAATTAGGCTTGAATTGGCGAAGTTAGTATTTTGGCGGATTCCGGTTGATAGGTGAGATTTTGATCTGAGGGTCGGAATGGGATTCCGAGAGTTTTTGTAGCTTTGTTAGGTGATTTTGGAGGTGTGTGCAAAATTTCAGGTTATTCAGAGATGATTTGGTTGGGTTTTTTATCGAATGTGAGTTTCGGAAGTTTTTGAAGAACTTAGGCTTGAATTTGATATAATTTGACGATTTTGGTATTAGTTGAGGTGTTTTGATGATTGGAGCAAGTTTTAATAATATTTTAAGATGTATTGGTACTTTTGGTTGAAGTACCGGGGGTCTCGGGGTGATTTCGAATGGCCATCAGGATGGATTTTGGACCTATGAGATTGTTGGTTTTTTTTCTGGTACCTGGTATTTCTGCATCTGCGGCCATCTGCGGAAAAAGGGCCGCAGATGCGGTTCTGCAGATGCGAGGTATGGGTTGCATGTGTGAGGTTGGCCAATTGGAGAAAATCCACTGAAGCGGATCGGTATCGCAGGTGCGGTGTCCGCAGGTGCGGACGTTAACTGCAGAAGCGGTCCGCACGCTTTAGAGGAGTTCCACAGGAGCGGAAGTTTGGCCGCATAAGCGGGTTCCGCAGAAGCTGGACTTGACCGCAAAAGCGGTCCTGGGGTTAATGAGAATCCGCAGAAGCAGAGTTAGAACCGCAGAAGCAGTAGCCGCAAATGCGATAAGGTAACCACAGATGCGAAATGTCTGTTCAGAGAAAGGGTTTTAAAGACTCATTTTGTTCCGCGAGCTAAGGCTTATTTTCCACCATTTCTTATCGACCTTGGGAGCTTTTGGACAGAAATTGAAGGGGATTTTGAATAGGTGTGATTGGAGGTGAGTTCCTTGACCTAAATACATGATTTAATGGTAGAATTTACATTGAAATTTGTGGAAATTCATCAAAAGAGGGTAAAGCTAGGGCTTGGGAATTTGGTATTTCAAAGTGAAATTTGAGGGGCCAAATGGACTCCGATTTTGGTAAATTTGATATGTATAGACTCGTAGCGAGATGAGGAATCCGGTGATGTTAATTTTCTGATTTTTCGAGAAGTGGGCCCGGGGCTCGGGTTTTTCAAATTTCAAGACTTTTGCTATTTTTTTATTGCTTTCGATTGGATATTATTCCATCTGCATATTGTGATGTATTCGCTCTGATTTTGGATAGATTCGATGCGCGTGGAGGCCGAATTGAGGGGCAAAGGCATCACGAGCTAGGGATTTCGCTGGTTCGAGGTGAGTAATGATTGTAAATGATATCCTGAGGGTCTGAAACCTCGAATTGCACACCGTAGTGCTATATTAAGGTGGCTTAGATGCCGAAAAGCGAGCGTGGGGTAGAGCACCGTTGGGGATTGTGACTTGGTCCGTCCCGATTAATGATTTTCAATGCGTATTTGACTGAAACTTATTTGATATTATCATGATTTGGGTTGATTGCCATATTTGGGCTTTGTGCCAATTATTTGAACCCTTCAGGGATTTTTTTTATCACTCTTTCCTCACTATTTGACGTACTACTTGAACTCAGTCCTGTTGATTATACTATTTTACAACTCAGCCGTTTTAATTAAACTTTGAGACTTAAATGAAATTTTCCACTATTATTTGGGCTGAGCACTACTATTTTATTGATTCCCGAGGGGCTTATGATGTTTTCTGGACTGAGTGAGGCCGAGGGCCATATGTGAGGATATGTTGAGTGATGTGAGGATGCTTTCAAGCCTCGAGTGTATTGTGAGGAGGCTTTCATGCCTCGAGTGTATTGTGAGGAGGCTTTTAGGCCTCGAGAATATTGTGAGGAGGCTTTCAGGCCTTGAGTGTATTATGAGTAGGCTTTCAGGCCTCGAGTGTATTGTGAGGAGTCTTTCAGGCCTTGAGTGTGATGTGAGAAGGCTTTCAGGCCTTGTTTATATGCCACGAGGTGGCTTGATATTGCGCTTGGGCCATAAGGGGTCCCTCCCGGAGTCTGCACACCCCCAGTGAGCGCCATCAATGATAAATAAATGGAGCAGGCTGCACACCACAGCGAGATATGGATCGGGCTGCACGCCGCAGCGGGTACCCATGCGATGTGATACTGAGCCCGAGGGGCTGATACTGCTCTGAGGGATGTGATACTGTGCCCGAGGAGGGGCTGATACTGTTCTGAACGATTGATATTGTGAGCTCGAGGGGATGGTACTATTTTGAGATAATGCCCGAGGGGCGAACTTTTATGTGCTCATCTTGCATATTTATTTGCCTTTTTACATGTTATACTGTGTTATTTGTGCCCGAGGGGCGGGTTTTTCTGTGCTTATCGGCACTAACTATTTTGAAATCATTTCATAACTGTTGAAAGGATGATTTCCAAAAGAGATTTAAACTGAGCCAAGATATATCTAAAGATTTCACAGATTTCACTGTTTTCTCAGAAAAACCGTACCTGGCTTCTATGCAGAATGTTGGTTGCTTTACGTGATTTCTTACTGCTCAGTTATTATTTACCTTTATTACTCACTGAGTTGGTTTTCTCACTTTAATCCCTGCACCTCGCGTGCAGTTGCAGGTATTTATTCACCCGGTAACGGGTATTGGCTGCGTGGAGGTAGAGTTGTAGAGGTTTTAGCGAGGTGACTGCCAGCGTTCGTAGCACCACTATCTTTCTATGTTATTCATTGCTCTTGTTCAGTGTAATCTAGACTTATCAAGTGGAATTACATTCTTATAGATGCTCGTGACTTGTGACACCCCGATTAGGGCTGTGTTGGATTGTAATTTTGTTAATTTATATTATTAAATCTTATTCAAACTGTTATTGAATTGTTTAACTGCTTAGAAGTGGTGTTCTGAAATGGTCTGGCTGGCCTTGTCTTCACGAGAGGCGCCATCTGGACCGGAGCTGGGTTTGGGTCGTGACAAGTTGGTATCAGAGCCTAGGTTACTAGGTCTCACGAGTCATGAGCAGGTTTAGTAGAGTCTCGCGGATTGGTTTGGAGACGTCTGTATTTATCCTCAAGAGGCTGCGAAACCTTTAGGAAAAACTTCACATTCTTGAATTCTTATCGTGCGTCCTTGATTCAGCTTGAAAAGAAACTCTTGAAATTCCTTCCACGCGTTTGTATGTGCGCATGAGCGCTCAGTATCAGATCTTCCTTGATGGCTTGTGATTCCCTGATCAAGGGGAAAGATGTAATCTTTGTGAGTATATATTGGGCTAGTCTGGAGGACTTGAGGCTAGATCTTTGCCTATGGCTTGAGCACTGAGGTGCTGATTGTATGAGTAAGTGTTTTGAATTTATGTGTTCGGTATGGTCCCTATTAGCGGGAATGGTGGTTGGATAGCTATGTGATGAGTATGCTAGTACTGCGAGATATATCTATATGACTTGGTAGCGATGAGGAAGTCTGCTGGATAATAGGTGAACTATTAAGTGTTCGATTTCTGCTACGACAGGATGTGTAGCCCCGAGTTATGGGCGTGTGGAGAATCTTTTCATGTCCCCTAATTTGGAGTGGGGTAAATTTTATGTTGCGGTATGAGTTTAGACTCAGGAAGATCAAGTGGCTGTGTAATGTGTATGACGGTGGAAGGTATACGAAAATTTTATATTAAAGGGAATCAGGTGGGTTATCTCCTGCAGAGTGTTCCGAAGTGGTGTGATACTTATGTGTATGTTAGAAGATCTCATGAGTAATGGAAGGGTATGTGTTGAGATTTGAAATTTTGGATTGTTAAAGAAAGTGGGCTTCACTATTGCGGGGTTGAATGCGAGATTTGCGGAAGATTTACAGTACTGGATGATCTGAGTTTCACAAACTTATACATAATTTGAAGTTAATCTCACTATGGTATTGTAGAATCAATAGAATAAAAGTTTTATGAGATATTGAGTGTATCTTGACCTATGGCTTGGAGCCAAGTAGGGGAGTCTGCTGTGAGCAGTTGATTGCACGGTTAGGTGCTAGGTTGGTCCCAGCTTGGGGCATGCGAGTGAATTAGCTATGGCTAGAGTAAAGGAAAAATTTGACAAAGGTCATGTTATGCTTCATAGAATATGAGAATCACGGGATGTCTGGAGTGTCATTGGTAAAGAATGCTCGGCGCATAGAGCAGGAAGTTGCTTGGTCGTATTGGGATGAGGATTTCATTTTGTGGCATCGGAGAGCCAATAAGAACGGGTGTTTCTATTCGTGGGGTCAGGCAATTTGTAGTCTGAATAAGAGTGAATGACTTTCGAGAATGGTTCTAATGTGTTCAGGATTCTATAGAAATAAACGGGTATCTCAAAGTTGTGCATGTGGTTAGAGAATGCGTTTTCATCGGAAAGAAGTCAAGACTAGTGGCATTTTTATGATTTATTTATGGGCTCCTATGTACCGATAGCTGGAAATTAAAGGTAACAGATTCAGAATTCGCAGGAAGTTCTTCAGAGTAAAGTATCCTAGAATGTGGTATTTCTGGGGATATTGAGAGAGTGTTCAGCGGCTTATGGGTTTTAGATAGTGTGATCTTGTGCTTGGGTCTCGGGTAGTGAGCCTGGGTTGAGAAATTGTGGTACTACAGCGAGAAGGGATATCAAGTTGAAAAGGAATCAGAAGGAAATCTAGATAGATGAAGTAGCTTGATAGTAGACCGAATCGGTATGGAAAGGATATGATTAATTCTTTGTGTGTGTTCGAGGTAATGAGTTCGTACAGGTATTTTGTAGCAAAGCTCTTGAGTTTTGATAGCTTGCTTAGCTTGGTCTAGTTAGGAGGATTCAGTCCTAACAGTTTAGCTTGTGCAAATGGAATTGGGAGAGAGTTCTTGTTGGGTTTTATCGTGGTTTGGAGATGTATATTTCCTATGGGCACGCGAATCATGGGATGTGTAATGATTTTTCTTCTAAATGGGATCAGTAAAAGTTCTTGGCTAGATGACTTGCAGTTCAGTTCTGAAAAAAAGTTCATAAAAACTCTTAGGCAACGGGTGGCCTCAGGTAATCAAGGAAATGGTACTACTAATTGGAAGTGATTTGACGGGAGTATAAGTTTCAGAAAAAGGGTGATGTGATTAAACTGATGATATTTTGATAGTATTGCGGCACTTTCTTGTTGGATCGACTGTTGATATTCGAGTTGCTTGATGGCATAGAAGAATTTTAGAATATGTTTCGTGGGATGAATGGATACCTGAGGTGTGATATGTATTTGGACAGCGGAATTTGGGATCAGGTATGGTGATTTGTGTTCTACAGGGAATTGGAGACCGCAAGTTCTCATATTCAGGCTATGTTGTGATTGTAGATCATGTGTATCGGCACCGTTTAGCGGCTATCGGGATTTGGAGGCTCAAGGGAATCCTTATTGCTGGTATGTTAGATTCTGGATGTGATGTTAGAATTCAGACTGGTTATGTTAGTGTTGGATTATGTCTAGCAGAGTGGCTTACATTTCAAGGATCCACCGAGCGGCTGGAAAGGATTGCTTTCTTAATTAGGCCTTCGTGATGGATGTCAGTGCAGAGGTTTCTACCATTGATTCAGTTCCGGTGTTGAGGGACTTGTCGGATGCGTTTCTTTTGGTCGGGCATGTCGCCGGGTGAGGTTGTGGGTTTTGGTATTGTTTTGGTGCCGGGCACCTTATCGTACGGCTCTGATAGGAGTCGTAGCAATGGAAGGAGCAGCTTCAAGATTTCTTGGTAATGAGTTCGTTAGTAGGCCGATGTGGATACGTGTTTAGCTTGAGCTGGCTTGGTTGGTCCCGAATCGTATTGTTGAGGGGTAGGTTGATTCGATCATAGTGAGCTTGTTAGTGGTCTGAGGGAGATCTACGAGTTGCTTTTGTGCTGCGAGACATTATAATTTATGGGTATGGGTACATATGGTGCGGTTCGATTGGGGATTCATAGTGAAAGTGGAGCGGGAAGAGTAATTGGGTATTGCTCGGTGATTGATGTATCAGTTATGTTCTATAAGGCTTGCATGGCATATGTTATTTGTTTCGCCATGGGTGTAATGATTTTCTTGGGTTCCAGAAATCGATTGTGCTTGGTTGTTGACTTTGAGCATAGTGACTTGAGGTGTTTCATGTGTAACCGTATTTGGATATGATCGCGCATTGTAGCGAGGCCATGTGGAGATATGACCTTTCGGGGTAGATTCAGGTGTTCTATTTCTATGATGTGAGATGGGGTCTTAGCCTTGTGTTGTGATGGTACTGATGAGCTTGAGGTACAACTCTTTCATTTGAGTCATTTTTTTCATGATCTGAGTATGTTTAGACCATTTCTTATTGGTGCACGGATTATGCAAGTTGTGGCTTAGGCCTGTATTGATGTGTCATGTCACCAGAGTGGTGCATTGGATTCGAGGTGATCATTGGGGTCATTAATGAATACGAACGGATTTGATTTCAGCTTGTTAGAAGGATAATATCGAGGTTCGGGTCGGAAATCTGCTGTGGTATTAGCCAAAAGGGGGTAGTGACTTCACGAATGGTTGATCTGAGAGATGGTTACAATTTTTTTTTGCAGGTTTCAATTATCGTCGACATTATACGAAATTGTTAGAATAAGACCTTAGTTGATAAGAGGTTTTCTACCGGTATTCGGGTGTTGTGGGAAATCGCTGTGAATAGAAGTTATCGTTTCGAGTCTTTGGGTTATGTAGTATATCATATGATTTCACCTGAGGTGGCAAGTATGGGTTATCACAGCTGGTTCAGGCTTATTCTGAGTATAGATGTGAGGTTCTGATCTTGTGTATGATTTCGGAAAGTGTAATGTGGTTCTATGGTCTATGGGCTAGATGGGTTGTGAAATTTCTGCTATGATGTGTTATCGGATCTATAAGAGATAGGGTGACGTGGGATCACCCCCGGGTATATGCATGGTAAGGTTATTCAGCGATTGGTTGGCTTTTAGAACAACTCTAGGTACGTTCGAGGACGAACGTGTGTTTAAGTGGAGGAGGATGTGATGACCCGACCCGTCGTTACGTGAGTTACCGCCATATTTTCCCCATTTTCTGCTTCCTTATGTTTCAGTATAAGAGTCTTGGGTAAACGAGTTGAATTGGATTGGTTTTAGACGAAAATGAGACACTTAGTCTCTTTAAGGAAGGTTTGTATTGAAAAAGTCAACCAGATATTGACTTATGAGTTAGAGGGCTCGGATGTGATTTCTGGTGTTTCGGTTAGCTTAGGGGGATGATTTGTGACTTAGGAGTGTGACCGAAATTGAATTTGGAGGTCCGGTGTAGAATTAGGCTTGAATTGGCGAAGTTAGTATTTTGGCGGATTCTGATTGATATGTGAGATTTTGATCTGAGGATCAGAATGGGATTCCGAGAGTTGCTGTAGCTTTGTTAGGTGATTTTGGAGGTGTGTGCAAAATTTCAGGTTATTCGGAGGTGATTTGGTTGGGTTTTTGATAGAATGCGTGTTTGGGAAGTTTTTGAAGAACTTTGGCTTGAATTTGATGTAATTTGATGATTTTGGTGTTAGTTGAGGTGTTTTGATGATTGGAGAAAGTTTGAATAATGTTTTAAGATGTGTTGGTACTTTTGGTTGAGGTCCCGGGGGCCTCGGGATGGATTTTGGACCTATGAGATTGCTGGTTTTTTTTGGTACCTGGTATTTCCACATCTGCGGAAAAAGGGTCGCAGATGCGAGGTATGGGCCCCAGGTGTGAAGTTGGCCAATTGGAGAAAATCAGCAGAAGCGGATCGGTATCACAGGTGTGGTGTCCGCTGGTGCAGACGTTAACTGCAGAAGCGGTCCGCACGCTTTAGGGGAGTTCCGCAGGAGCGAAAGTTTGGCCGCATAAGCGGGTTCCGCATAAGCGGGACTTGACCACAAAAGCGGTCCTGGGCTTAATGAGAATCCGTAGAAGCAGAGTTAGAACTGCAGAAGCGGTAGCCGCAAATGCAGTAAGGTAACCGCAGATGCGAAATGCCTGTTCAGAGAAAGGGTTTTAAAGACTCATTTTGTACCGCGAGCTAAGGCTTATTTTCCACCATTTTTGATTGACCTTGGGTGCTTTTGGACATAAATTGAAGGGGATTTCGACTAGGTGTGATTGGAAGTGAGTTCCTTGACCTAAATAAATGATTTAATGGTAGAATTTACATTGAAATTTGTGGAAATTCATCAAAAGAGGGTAAAGCTAGGGCTTGGGAATTTGGTATTTCAAAGTGAAATTGGAGGGGTCAAATGGACTCCGATTTTGGTAAATTTGATATGTATAGACTCGTGGCGAGATGTGGAATCCGGTGATGTTAATTTTTGATTTTTTGAGAAGTGGGACCGGGGCTCGGGTTTTGCGAATTTTGAGATTTTTGCTATTTTTTGATTTTTTTCTATTGTTCCATTGGCATATTGGGATGTATTTGCTCTGATTTTGGATAGATTCGACGCGCGTGGAGGTCGAATTAAGGGGCAAAGGCATTGCGATCTAGGGATTTCTCCGGTTCGAGGTGAGTAATGATTGTAAATGATATCCTGAGGGTTCGAAACCCCGGATTGCACACCGTAGTGCTATATTGAGGTGACTTACACGCCGGAAAATGAGCGTGGGGTAGAGCACCATTGGGGATTGAGACATGGTCCATCCCGATTGATGATTTTCAATGCGTATTTGACTGAAACTTATTTGATATTATCATGATTTAGGCTGATGGCCATATTTGGGCTTTGTGCCAATTATTTGAACCCTTCGCAGATTTTTTTTATCACTCTTTCCTCACTATTTGACGTACTACTTGAACTCAGTCCTATTGATTATACTATTTTACAACTCAGCCGTTTTAATTAAACTTTGAGACTTAAATGATATTTTCCACTGTTATTTGGGCTGAACACTACTATTTTATTGATGCCCGAAGGGCTTATGATGTTTTCTGGACTGAGTGAGGCCGAGGGCCAAATGTGAGGATATGTTGAGTGATGTGAGGAGGCTTTCAGGCCTCGAGTGTATTGTGAGGAGGCTTTCAGGCCTCGAGTGTATTGTGAGGAGGCTTTCAAGCCTCGAGTGTATTGTGAGAAGGCTTTCAGGCCTCGAGAGTATTATGAGGAGGCTTTCAGGCCTCGAGTGTATTATGAGGAGGCTTTCAGGCCTCGAGTGTATTGTGAGGAGGCTTTCAGGCCTCGAGTGTATTATGAGGAGGCTTTCAGGCCTCGAGTGTATTGTGAGGAGGCTTTCAGGCCTCGAGTGTGATGTAAGAAGGCTTTCAGGCCTTGTTTATATGCCACGAGGTGGCTTGATATTGCACTTGGGCCGTAAGGGGCCCCTCCCAGAGTCTGCACACCCCTAGTGAGCGCCGTCGATGATAAATAAATGGAGCGGGTTTTCATGCCCCAGCGAGATGTGGATCGGGCTGCACGCCGCAACGGGTACCCATGTGATGTGATACTGAGCCCGAGGGGCTGATATTGCTCTTAGTGATGTGATACTTTGCCCGAGGGGCTGATACTATTCTGAACGATTGATATTGAGCCCGAGGGGCTATACTGTTTTGAGATGATGCCCGAGGGGCGAACTTTTATGTGCTCATCTTGCATATTTATTTGCCTTTTTACCTTTTATACTGTGGTATTTGTGCCCGAGGGGCGGATTTTTCTATGCTTATCAGCACTTTGAAATCATTTCGTAACTGTTGAAAGGATGATTTCCAAAAGAGATTTAAACTGAGCTAAGATATTTCTAAAGATTTCATAGATTTTATTTCCTTAGAAAAACCGCACCCGGCTTCTATACAACATGTTGGTTGCTTTACGTGATTTCTTACTGCTCAGTTATTATTTACCTTTATTACTCACTGAGTTGGAGTACTCACTTTACTCCCTGCACCTCGCGTGCAATTGCAGGTATTTATTCACCCGGTAGTGGGTATTGGCTGTGTGGAGGTAGATTTGTAGAGGTTTTATCAAGGTGACTGCCAGCGTTCGCAGCACCACTATCTTTCTATGTTATTCATTGTTCCTGTTTAGTGTACTCTAGACTTATCAAGTGGAATTACATTCTTATAGATACTCGTGGCTTGTGACACCCCGATTAGGGCTGTGTTGGGTTGTAATTTCATTAATTTATATTATTATATCGTATTCGAACTGTTATTGAACTGTTTAACTACTTAGAAGTGGTGTTCAAAAATGGTCTGGCTGGCCTTGTCTTCACGAGAGGCGCCATCACGACTGAAGCGGGGTTTGGGTCGTGACAAATCCCCAGTAGTATATAACCACGCGCTCATCATAAGGCGCGTGTTTTACCTCAATATAGCACTACGTTGTGCAAATTCGGGGTTTCAAACCCTCAGGATATCATTTGCTATCATTACTCACCTCAAGCCGGCCAAAATCCTAGCTTGCTATGCCCTTTCCTCTCGACTCGTCCTCTTTGCGCGTCGAATCTAATCAAAACCACAATGAATACATCACAATAGGCCAAGGGAACATAACCCAATCAAAAAGAATCGAAAAATATCGAAAATCACGAATTTTGCAAAACCCGAGCCTCGGGCCCACTTCTCGAATTTCAAAAAATTTAACACCAACGGATTCCTTATCTCGCCATGAGTCTGTATATATCAAGAACTCCCAAATCTGAGCTCAAATGACCCATCAAAACTCACTTTGAAATATCAAAATCCAAACCCTAGCTTTTTCCCCATTTTGATGAATTTTCAAAAATTTCTATCTTGATTCTACCATTAAATCATGTAATTAGATCATAGAATTCACATACAATCAACTCCAGTCGAATCCCTCTTCAAATCCCGTCCAAAAGATCTCAAGGATGTTCAAAAATGGTGGAAAATTACGTTAGCTCGCAGAACAAAATAAACCTTTAAAACCCTTTCTGCCGAGGCATTTTCGCTTCTACAACCAATAAACTGCATATGCGGTTCCCGCTTCTGCGAAAATTCCTCCGCTTATGCGGATTTCTGCTGTTTTCCCAGACCGCTTCTACGGACACCGCATCTGTGGACTACCATCCGCTCCTGCTGAATTTCCTCTGCACCCAATCTTCACTTCTGCGAATCCTTTACCGCATCTGCGGTACCGTAGATGCGGCTCCCCTTACGCATCTGCGGAACTCATCCTCCTTAGCACCTCTCACACCTGTGATCCCTTTTTCGCATCTGCGGAACCGCATCTGCGGTCCATTTTCCGCAAATGCGGAAATACCAGAACCAGCAACTATCAGCAATGCTATAAGTCCAAATTCATCCCGATGGTCATCCGAAATAACCCCGAGGCCCCCGGGACCTCAACCAGAAGTGCCAACCCAACCTAAAACATCATTCGAACTTGCTCCAATCATCAAAACACCACAAACAACACCAAAACCATCAAATTACATCGGATTCAAGCCTAAGTTCTTCTAAAACTTCCGAAACACGCATTTGATAAAAAAACCCGGCCAAAACACCTCTGAATGACCTAAAATTTTGCACACACATCCCAAATCACCTAACGAAGCTAGCATGTAACGACCCAAATGGTTTTTTCGAGCCCTAGCGCATCATTCAGCAGTCTGAGGGCATGAGCAGCTTTATTTTAGGAATTGTGACTTGTTCGCATGGTCGGAATTTAAATTCAGGAAGATCAAAGTTAAGTTTAAATGAAAATTCTCATTTGAGAAGCTTAAAGTTGAAAGAATGAACTAGGATTGGAATTTTGACTAAACAACCTCGGAATCAGGATCTAAAGGTTCCAACAGGTTCGTATGATTATTTCGGACTTGGGCGTACGCCCGGATTGGGTTTTGGGTAACCCGGGAGCATTTTGGCGCCTATTGTGGAAGTTAGCATTTTAGAAGGAATTTCTTAAGTTTGGTTTGGAGTGCACTTTAGTGTTATCGATGTCCGTTTGGAATTCCGAGTCTGGGAATAGCTCCGTATGGCGATTCTGGAGTTGGGAGCACGATCAGAAGTGAATTCGGAGGTCCGTAGGTCCTTTTGGAGTAATTTGGCTAAAGTCAGAATTTTAAGGTTTTCGAGAAGTTTGACCGGAGGTTGACTTTTTGATATCAGGGTCGGAATCCAATTCTAAAAGTTGGAGTAGATCCGTAATGTCAAATATGACTTGTGTGCAAATTTTGAGGTCAATCGGACATGTTTTGATAGGCTTAAGCATCGGAAATAGAAGTTGGAAAGTTCAAAGTTCATAAAGCTTGAATTGGAGGTCGATTGATGATTTTTACGTTGTTTGATATGATTTGAGGCCTCGAGCAAGTTCGTAATGTGTTTTGGGACTGGTTGGTATGATTTGTTGGGGTCCCTGGGGCCTCGGGAGGATTCCGGGTGGTTAATGGATCGAAAATGGATTTTTGGAAATAGCTGAGTTGCTGGTTGCTGGTTGCTGGTATTTCCTCTTCTGTGGAGATGGGACCGCATAAGCGGCCCCGCATAAGCGTGAAAGAAGCCGCAGAAGCGGTTGGGAGAGAAGGAGAGAAGGGACCGCTTATGTGGTCAGGTATCCGCAAAAGCGGAGTCACAAACGCGGTAGAGGGCACCGCAGAAGCGTAATGGTTCGAAGGGTCGTGGGCCGCAGATGCAGTCGAGGTTCCGCAGAAGCGGGACCGCATCTGCGGAAGGAGCATCGCAAAAGCGAAAGGGGGTTAGGCCAGGGGAAAGCCGCAGAAACGGCTTATTGTCCGCAAATGCGGAACCGCATAAGGGGCAATATTTCCGCAGAAACGGAAATGACTGGGGCAGTGAGGAAATTTTAAGTTCGGGGTTAAGCTCATTTCAACCCCATTTTTCTTCCATTGGAGTCGATGGGGAGCAGCTTGGGGATGCCATTTTCGTCACTTGTCCTGAGGTAAGTAATTTGTGCTAGCTTTTAGTTAAATACAACGTTTATACATGGATTTAGGCATGGAAATTAGTATAAAAATTTGGGGTTTTGGTGGAAAACCTAGAAAATCATATTCTTGGAATTTAGCCACGATTTTGAGTATGGAATTAAGAGAAAATTGTATATTTGAGTTCCTAAGCTCATGTGTAACCTTTATCTTCGAGAAATTTCAGATTTCCGGGCACGTGGGCCCGAGGGCATTTTTGTCAACTTTTCGTTCGGGGTTAGGAATTGTCATAAATTATGTTGTAAAGTATAATTTAGCATATATTAATGGATTTATATGATCGTTGGCTAGTTTTGGAGCATTGTGCGTTGGTTCAAGTCTTCGGAAGAATGTAGAATGCCGGTTGTGGATCTTCGGAGCGAGGTGAGTCTCCTTTCTAATCTTGTGAGGGGGAATTTACCCCATAGGTGAAGTGAATGATTATGTGCTCCTATTTGTGGGGGCTACGTATGCACAAGGTGACGAGAGTGCGTGCGTAGCTACTATTATGCTATTGTCAGGGTAGTTAGGACCCATCAGCATGCTATACTTGGAATATCTGTGACCCTATTGACATTTGATCTTCGTAAATCACATTGAATTAATAAATGGATTTCTAAAAAGGACTTAAGCTTGTTTTCTCAAATTATTAAAGAGAATTGACCTTTCTTGGATAATTGCTCTATATTGACTTCTTGACTGATTGTTTGTCTGTGTGTGTTTATTTTAGACCGGGCCGAACGCCTCGGCAGGTTAATAGATGCATCTATAGGCGCGTCGTCGACCCTCGGCAAGTGCACATTTATTTATGTTGGATCAGGCCGTCACCTCGGTATGATTTGCGCATGCTTGTATTGCTGCCTGGAATTATTTAAGTCGTTACATGCCTCACTCTGGCTCGAGATCATCTTGTTAATAATGAAAAGAAATCTTGGAAAATTTCCTATGAAAGAATTACATGTTTACTTGTTTCCTCTATCTGGATAAAAATCATGTTAGAAAATAAATCCACTGTTTGATATGTATATTGAGAATAAATAACCGTTGGACCATTAGAGTGTGTCAAAGTTGACCATCTCGTTTCTACCCCTTCGGGATTAGGCAGGACACTCACTGAGTACACGTTGATTACGTACTCATACGACACTTCTGTGCATTTTGTTGCACATGTATATATACCTCTAGCAGCCTATTGGGCGTAGCAGCATGGATGACGCTGGGACTAGGTGAGCTGCATCATTGAGGCCACCGCAGCTGGAGTAGTTCCTTCCAATGTACTGTATTTACTTTCCGTCCACTGTATTTCGGGCGGATGTTGTATTTTATTTCTCTTATCAGTAGTCGCTCATGTACTTGTGACACCTGGTTTCTGGGATGGTTTACAACGGATTTGTACTAATTATTATTATTTAAATTTGAATTCTAATAGTGGAATTTTATTTATAAAAATGGAAGGAAAAACCTTATATTTTTAAAAGTATTAAAAGAGGAATTAATTGATAAATTAGTTGGTTGGCCTGACAGAGGTGTCCGACGCCACCACGACCCTTAGTGGAATGTTGGGTCGTGACAACATGGTATCAGAGCACTAGGTTCCCGTCGGTCTCACGAGTCATGAACAAGTCTAGTAGAGTCTCGCGGATCGGTACGCAGACGTCTGTACTTATCCTCGGGAGGCTATAGGGCTGTTAGGAGTACTTCCCTTCTTGATTTCCTTTTCGTGCGGTTCGATTCCTTTGAGGCTTATGACTTTGATTTCTTCCTACTCAATCTTACGCGATCGCTTGTTATAAATTAAAAATTGAAGGATTGTAATGGCACTACAAATGTGGTGCGGAATGATTTTCCCGGTATAGTTGATTGGACTATTATAGTTGCATTTTGGAGGTATATTCTAATATTTTAGCTCAGTAACAGAACTTCCAAGAGCCTTGAGGCTAGGCACAGGTTGCCATGATGCTTATGAGCGATTATTCTGCAGTGCTGTTGTAATGGTAGGGTGTTTCCCACATGTCGGGGCAGTAAATGAATGGAATGGAGGTTTACTCAGTGTGTAATCAAGGGATTCGGTATTTTATTCCCGGCAAGGGAAGTCAATCGAACTAAGGATGGTCAGGTGTGGGCCGGTGGAAGTAATGAGGCGTGGTAATTGCAAAAACGGTGGAGTTCTCCTCTATATGGGGGTGTTGCTGTCCTAATTGAACGCTTTAAGCTTGCCAGTGTTATAATCTACTGCAATTTGCCTTTATGGCAGGATATTATGAAATAATATTGGAGGTACAACTGCCAGACATCGCATGATGCGGTGGTTTAGGATCGAATCAGAATTTCTAATGTTGATGGCTCGATAAAGATGACCTTTGGAAAGGTTTAAAGTTAGCAGCAATGGTGGATTCAAGTGCCACGAAGATAGATTTTATTTAAGGCAGCAATTGAGCAGTAAAGTATGAGGAAACATATGTGGGGAGTGTCAGATGGTATTTAAAATTTCTAGAAGGCCAAGTATGAGGAGCAAGGTCGAGTGACCGATTAAGGAGATGAGTTCCGTCAAAGTGGGAGAGTGACGAGGGTTGCATATGGGCTTGGTAGTAGGATGACTACGCGCCTTAAAGAGAGTTTGGATCGAATTGGGGATTTTAATGATTGGTGATTGAAGCCTGAGGGTATGATGTAAAGTATGGGCTAGTACGCGGTAGAAGATTGATATGGCGGAAGGGAGCTGCTTGAAATGGAGGAGGATGCCGCATAACCCTGAAATTTGGAAGGATGTTGCCGCACATTTAACTGGTGTCCGCGAGGAGCGAATGGACTTGTGCAGCTGGAAGGTGAGCTCGGACTCAAGATGGGCTATTGGTGTCACAGTGAATGTACCCCGTGCAGCGGTGGGGGAAGATGTTGGGAGGTGATTCCCCTAAGTGGGTTATTCCCCGTGAGCAGATTAGCGGTCGCGTGGTTGGCGAAGCTTCTGCAAGGAATTATATTGGTTGTTCAACAAAGGGATCGATCGTGCGAATGTGGTTGATGATTTAGAATATGAAAGATGGGGATTTACAGGGAGATTCCTAGAATTTTTGATAACTTATGGCGTGAGGTTATGCCAATAAGAGGTAAAAAGGTCGGGCGAACTCAAGAATGGTGAAATGATGGCTTCAAGCTAAGTGGGAGAGTCCCACCGCTTATGATTGGGCTGTATGATTAACTACTTGCGTGATTTCTGGTTATTAGCATATTGATGGATTAATTCAGCTACGAGAAAGGACCATAAGTAGTAAATTGAGCGGAGGAATTATTAAGGATGTGCTATGGTTAGCCTTATGGGCTCATGTTCAAACTTGGGTAAAGATTCAAATTTATGCCTTGTATAGAAGCGGGTTTAAAGGGGAGCGGTTCTACCAGGTGCTTCGTTGAGAGGGCATTAATGTTCTAGAAGATTCATAGAGTTGATTATATTCGGGCCAAGTCAGGGTGGGTGGCTCTCAGTAACGTCCTAGTGAATTCAAGAGGTAAGGCGTGGTGCCTAATGATGTCGAGCTTGTAGGTACAATTAAGAATCAAGCTTTGTAGCAGTTTATGAGAAGGTGCCCAGGATGTTCTATGATATTTTGACTTGTGGCGTAGCATTTGAGTGATATGGAATAGTTCATGGGAATGGAGACAGCCTGGTCTCGTGATTCAAGGTCACTCGGGGCGAGTGTAGATGGAGTATGTTATGTGTTGAATAGAGTTAGTCTTATTTTTAAGGCAAGCAAGGAGGAATTGGAGGAAGGTAAATTGACTAGCCATAGATGAATTGGCATATTGGGGCTAATGATCAGTTCGGTCCGCGAGATCAAGGTATGTATATGATTTGTGGAGGTACGTGTGAGGCCTGTCGGCTGCCGTGATTGATGATTTATCAGGGGCATTCTTATGTTGTGGCTTGTTAAGTGGAAGCGGATTCCGGAAGGGCTATGGTTGCTTAGACCACTACTTACAGATTTTCATATCCTACGGTTATGGAAATTTACCTGTGTGTTGCTATGATCTCCTGAATGAGTTAAGTGAAAAGTTCGTATATGCCGAAGTGTTAAAATATTAATGAATTCAGAGTTATGATGAAAATTGCATTCTATTGTATTTTGGAACGTTGGGTGCAGTGAGTAGCATGGACATACGAAGTGAGGATCAAGGTTGCAGTTCAGTATTAACAAGGATGTTACGGGCTCGGATGAGCACGGAAAGGGTTGAGCGATTAGAGTAAATTGGAATTGTCCTCAGCGTCACCTGAGATCGATGTGTTGAGGAAGAGGTTTTGCATCCTGGTTAAGGATTTTGGATCTCTTTTCAATGTTATTGCGTCCGATGGTTTAGACGTGCGGACCCGCTTTTTATTTCGGAAGATTGTGGGAGCGTGTCCCATGGGAAGATTGTGTAAGTGTGAGATGTAGTCACTTGATTGGCTAAAGATTTAAACCAAGTATGAGGATTGTGGTAATATCATTAATTTGAGAATTTATGCCTGGAGGGCACTTTGTGTCACGACCCCAAACCCGGTCGTGATGGCACCCAACCATATAGCTAGGCAAGCCTGACCAATTATCACTCACGAACCCAACCCGATAACTCATTACCGACAATTTAAGGGAATTTAACAGTTTAAAAATAATAAGCCGATGTTTATAATAAAAAAATACGGAACAAACCGAAATATCCGACGAAACACTCCTAACAGAATCTGGGGTCACGAGTCTAGAGCCTCTAAACAACGGAATAACAAATGTTCGAAAATACATAAGTCTGGAATGCGGAAATAAAACTGAATAAAAGGGGAGAAGTCGGGTCCTGCAAACGTCAGGCAGCTACCTCGACATCTCTGATAAAACTCTGGAAGACAGTGACTGCTCAGCTAAGTCTCCGGAACACCTGGATCTGCACACATGGTGCAGGGAGTAAAGTGAGTACTTCCAACTCAGTGGTAATAGACATATATAATGGCTGAAAGTAAGAAATCCCGAAATACCACAATGCAAAGATGAAACTAACCACTTAGCACATTAAACGATGAAACAACAATAATTAACGACAGATAAACAAATAGATATCAATGTATGAATGCAATGCAATGCACATGACCGCTGCGGCATACAGCCCGATCAATTGGGTACCCGCGCTCACTATGGGGGTTCAGACTCCGGAAGGGCTCCTACAGCCCAAGCGCAATGATATAGTAGCATTCATTGCGGCGTGCAGGGCGGTCCACAATTAGTCCAGTTATATATGCATGCAAGCCACACAGGCACAATCACGTTTACCATTTTCAGTTCCATTTAACAGGTATTATAGTTTAAGTGATTAAAACCTTAGAAGATAGCTAATCATTTCTAGACAGTATTTAATTCAGGACTGATATCATGGAAACATGCTCAAATTCATGGCAACAGTGATAATAATCCCTAAGGGATCCAAATATTTGGCACGCAGCCCAAATATGTTCATAACAATCCAAGTAGGATGTTTACCAGCCAGTTTCTAGTCAATAACACGGTATAGACATCACTCGGACGGACTAAGCCATAGTCCCATCCACAAACGACCCCGCACTCACCGTAGAGTACGTGTCTCGCCTCAATATAGCGTCACAGTGTGAGATACCGGGTCATCTACATCTATTACTCACCTCAAACCGACCGTAGACTAGTCCGCAATGCCCTTTCCTCTTAAATCGACCTCCTCGTGCGTCGAATCTAGTCAAAACCACAACGAATTTATTACTATATGCTAAAGAAACATAACCCAATCGAAATTACTCGAAAAATACTAGAAATCACGAAGTTGGCAAAACCCGAGCCCCGGGCCCACTTCTCAAAAAATTCCGAAATTTACATCACTGGATTCCTCGTCTCGCTACGATTCTATACATATCAAATTTACAAAAATCGCAGTTCGTTTGCCCCTCCAAACTCACATTTAAACTCTCTTGGGTTTTCAAGCCCTAACCTCCATTTTTAACCTTTAAATCCTTGAAAACAGTGATTAATCAATGTTTTTATACCAAAATAACATATTTCGAGGCTAATAGTTCTTACTTGATGAAGCTCCTTCGATTTCTCCTCAAAATCGCCCAAGAACAACCCTAGTCCAAGTCCCAAATATTTTCTTAACTTCTGAAATTCGCGAATACTATTCATTAAACACAGGCCCGATTTTCGCTTCTGCGGTCATTTAACCGCACCTGCGGTACCGCTTATGCGACAAAATGACCTCTTATGCGGTCTCACTTAAAAATTCGTGGGACCACTTATGCGACTTAGAATTCGCTTTTGCGGTCCTCCATCGACTGCTTTTGCGGTGAATTATCCGCTTAAGCGGAACCGCTGAAGCGATCCCCTGGTCCGCTTATGCGGAATTGCCCTGGGCCACACCTGACCGCTTATGCGGCCATCCCATCGCATCTGCGGAACCGCTTCTGCGGCTCCTTTTCTGCAGATGCGGAAACAACAGAAGGCAGAAGTTTCAGACCTGCA
>MU758897.1:927-11786 GCA_026770625.1 Nicotiana glauca | reverse complement strand
TGACGTGGTTCGAGATGCATTTCCATGATGTTGTAATTCTTTAAAAAATAATAAATGGGACGAGCCTCGCCAAATAACATGCAAATTGCGGGGCCCTCAATAGAGGGTTATTTTAAACGCTTACATTTCGGGACAGGTCGTTTAGCGAATTTCACGGCCTTCTCAAAATAATAATGCGTTAGTAGCTTTAGGCGCGTATTAAATAATGTTATCTCCTTAAACTCGGGTGCACATTTATGTGACCCAAATCCAAATCTCAACGGAGTCGAAATGTGTCGATATCCACGGGTATATTGATGTGACGTGGTTCGAGATACGTTTTCACAACGTTGCAATTCTTTAATAATATTAATAATAATATTAAAAGCGATTAAAGGTTAAAATTTACACATAAGTTAAAACATGTTATAAATCAGATAAATAAGCCAAATATGACAGTTGAGCGACCGTGCTAGAACCACGGAACTCGGGAATGCCTAACACCTTCTCCCAGGTTAACAGAATTCCTTATCTGGATTTCTGGAGCGCAGACTGTAATACAGAGTCAATCTTTTCCTCGATTCGGGATTCAACCGGTGACTTGGGACACCATTAATCTCCAAAGTGGCGACACTGACTCTTAATAATGAACCCCGTTTCGATTGTCCTTTAATTGGAAAAACTCCCTTTACCACGCCCTTCGCGGGGTGTAGTAGCGCCAAAAGGAGGTGTGACACATTGTGTTATCCATTTTTCCATGGCTATGGCCTTACACTTTATGTGTTTGTTGTTGATATGCATGACTTTGGATTGTGAGTATCATGGCTCGAGATGTCCCATGGAGACCGGTGTTTGGGTTAGGTCACGCATCGCAGCAGAGTTATGTTAGGGTATGATCCTTTATGCTTATTTTATGTGTTTTGTTTCTCTTGTGTGATGAGTTCATAGCATTGCGCTTCTTGGTGGTATATGTTGAGCTTGCGGGACGGTTCTCTTATTTGATTCTCTTTCCATCATTTGGTACATTCGAAGTGCTGCTTGTTTGGTGCACAAATTGTACGGTATGGGGCTCATGGTGGTGCTAGTGTGGTGTGTCAGTTGAGTAGCTTGTACTGGATGAAATGAGGTTATTGTACTTAGAATGAGTCCTACCAAGTTTGATTACGGTATGTTTGGAAGAGTAATATTATTCAGCTTAGAATTTTGCTATGGTTCTTGTTAGGCGAGAGAGCTCCATGACTTGTTGGTCTGATGGGTGATTATGAGTTTCCGCATGTTTCTTTCATTATTGGCAGTGTGCGAAGTAGTAGGACAAGGGTTCATTTGATATGAGGTTTACTACCGGTACCGGATTTGTTATTGGGCAGTTGTTATGGTCGGAATATATTTCTACGAATATCTGAATTATGTGGAATATCATGTGATTATAGTTGGAAGATGGTTATGGCTTGAAACAGCTTGTTCATACTAATACAGTGTATAGATGCAAGAATCGATTCTTATGATGAGTTCCGGATGTTGGATTTTGGGTTCTAAGGTTATGAACTAAGGTTAAAGTAAAAATCTTCAGATAGGTTGTGTTGTCAAGATTATCTGGATTGGAGTGACGTGGTATCACCCATGAGTATGTGCATGTGAGTTTTACAGTGATTGATTAAGTAGGGGAATATGAAACAACCCAACCAGTCGTTTTGAGCACCTACATTTAGTTTGATGGTATGAGGTCATGAGTAGTTTAATATGGTGTGTTATGACTTTCAGGTATCTTCTATTTATTGTTTTCAAGTGGTTCGGGATTGATTTTGAAGAATGATTCTCATTTTAGAAGCTTTAAGTTGGAAGAGTTGACCAAGTTTGACTTTTGTGTATTTGAACTCGGATCGAGTTTTGATGATTATGTTAGGTCTGAATGGTGATTTTTGACTTGGGAATATGCCTGGATTCATATTTGGAGGTTTCTAGAAAAAATTTGGTCTAATTGACGTAAGTTCGCAATTTGAAGGATTGAAAAGTTCATAGGTTTGTCGTGTGTTGACTTTGAAGTTATCGGATTCGAATTGTTGTTCTGGAAGTTGAGATATGTTCATTATGTCATTTGGGACTTGTGTGCAAAATTTGAGGTGATTCCGAGATTTTTTTTGAAGTGTTCAGCCTATGTTTGAAAATTGGAAATTTGAAATACTTCATTAAGCTTAGATTGAGGTGATATTCGTCATTCGATATTGTTATGTGTGATTTGAGGCCTCAAGTAGGTTGGTGTTATGTTTAGAACTTGTTATCATGTTCATACGGGGTCCCGAGGGCTCGGGTGATTTCGGATTGATTACAGACTATTTCAGAGGTTGAATAAGTTGTTGGTTTTGTGACGCTCCATGTATTCTTCGTGATCGTGAAGGTTTTATCATGATTGCGGTGTATATGTGGGATCTAGGTGTTTTACTCTATGCGTTCACGGTATGAGCGCCGCATTTGTGGAGGTTTAGTCGCTAGTTCAACGCGTTCGAAGAGTTGGGGTGCATTCGTAGTGCTTGTGATTAGTTCTTCGCTGTCACGTATAGATGTCACGATCGCGATGCTTAGCAGGCTAGGCTGGCATATTTTCAATGTGTTCGTAAGGATGTTGCAACGAACACGAAGGCTTATTCAGGGCGGTGTGATTTTTCCTCTACGCGATCGCGAAGTACATACAGTGATCGCAATGCATATAACTAGGCAGTGCTTATAAGTTCTGCTTTTCGGGCTTTGAGCTCATTTTATCATATTTTGAGTTGTAGAGCTCGGATTCAGGCGATCTTGGAGGCTATTTTCTCAAATAATATTAGGGTAAGTATTTTTTTACTAGGTTTTGGTTATATCACATCATTGTATCTTCGATTTTGAATTTGATTAATGAATCTGAAAGAGAAATTGAGGGATTTTGTTAAAAATTTTCTAAAATAAATATTTGATATTTGAACATCCATACGGAGTCGGATTTGAGTGAAATTCATATGATTGGACACGTATTCGAATGGGTTGTCAGAATTTATGAGTTTTTCGGGTTTCGAGGTACGGGCCCCGGGTTGACTTTTTGGTAAAGTTTGAGTAGTTAATTAAAAATTCGACCTTTATCATTTGGGTTTGATTCTTTAAGCATTATTTGCTTTTTTGAGTTGATTTTGGTTAGTTTTGATCCGTTCGAGGTCGATCCACGTAGGATGAAATTTTTAGAGTAATAGTTTGTCTTGCTTGGGGTAAGTATCTTACTTAAACTGGGTTGAGACGCTAGTTGTGTGAGTTATTTGTGATAGCTACATGCTATGGGTGCACATATGTGTGGGGTTTGAGCCTGTGTGCGAGCACCAAGGTATTCATCCATACTCGAAGTAATGCTTAGGCTATGACATGCCTTGAATCAATTGTTAAGCTTTATGATGTGATGTTTCTCATATTTGTAACTATGTTGTGAACTATTTGATCCATGTTTGAGATTATATAGAGGTTAATCCCTTGAATGAACTTGATAATTAGTTTTTGCGTGATGAAATTGCAGATTTGTGCTATGATAGCACACTTTGCATATACATACACCTTAGCATGTCATTTATATAAGTCTGAAAGTATGAAATATGATACATTGATCATATACATGTTTTCTTGTATATTTGTTTCTATGTGATATAATTTGGACTAGATGCATGTGACCACGCCGAGCAGATTATGTCATTATGCCTGTGACCACACCGAACGGATTGCAATATTATACTCGTGACCATGCCGGGCGGATTGTGATTTGTGCATGTGACCACACCAGGCGGATTGTGATATTGTGCATGTGGCCACGCCAAGTAAATTGTGATATTGTGCCTTTGACCATGACAGGCCGATTGTGATATACCACGTGACCATGCCAGACAAATTCATGATATTGAGCATGTGACCACGTCGGGCGATTATGATATTGAGCATATGACCATGCGGGGCTGATAGCATGTGAGTTTTTCGTGCGGCGTGTGGATATGGATCCATCCCCTATGGTTACCCTCTCATGTCCCTTCTTGAAGGTGTACACGCGGATTGTGAGAAACTAATAGGTTCCCGGTTGATGTGAGCTTTGTGAGAGTTGGTTATTGGTTTGGTTCGGTTACTGATATTCTGATATGGGTCTGAGAGATGTGATGTGATTTCTATTTAGATCGAGTTCCGCGCCACAACATATTATTATTTGGTTGTTTCATTTCATATTTACTTACAATTTCCTTGGTTGTTTACCCAATTTATTTGCATAAGTCCTTTATATGCTAGATTGCTCTCATGACCCAAAATCAATAACAGGTTGCGGTGGTTCCCAACGCCTCCATTAGGCAAGCCAATACGTGAACCTCCAATTTAATTATTTCTTTTTGACTTTTAAAAACGGAAATTTCCTTAAATACACCGAATAAAAGTAAAATCTCATGGCAACATACATGCTTCTTTTCCAAAAATGCCAAGTGTGAATAATACATACATCTAGGTGATAATAATAATAAGTACAACAGTGAATAGCCGCTAGCAGCCCCAAAATCCGGTGCCACAAGTGCATAAGTAATCTAGGGAATATACAAAACTACTATAGCTACTATCTGAAGTAAAATAGTTAAAAAAATAATAAATAAGATAGAGGGAGATTCCAGTGCTGCAGATCAAAGCAAGGCAAGCATCTCACCACTAAGGTAGAGGGAGACTCCAACCCAAGTGAAAATGAGCCAAGTCCCGTATTAAAAATTAAGTCTGCCTAGGCACGTTCTTCTTTGAGATTGCGGAAAATGCCTCACGATCGCGCGGGCTAATATCTCCCAACTGCCCAAATACTTCTCGCATTCATGACCTCGTGGTCACGTTAATGATGGACAAATGGCCCTTCCCTTTGTGTTCGCGTTCCAATAGTCATGTTCGCAAAGGCTAATAGCCAACCAGCCGCCGGCTCTCCTGCCTTCTTCGTGTTCACAATTGGGCCTCCGCATTCGCGAAGGTCCTCCTCCGCATTCGCAGACCATTCTTCACATTCGCGTAGGCCAATCAGGTGTCCCTCTAAAATCCCTTCATCGCGATCGCGAGATACCCTTCACGATCGCGAAGCACACAAGTACACAAGCAATTTTCAGCCAACTTTAACTTGCTCCGGGTGGTCCGAAACACACCCAAGTCACCCGAAACCCCATCCAAATATACCAACAGGTCTGTAAACATACTAGGGACTTACTCGATACACATAAAATAATATTGGAACTACTAATCGCACCTCAAACCACAACTAATAAACTTCTAAGCTTCAAATGCATTTCAACCAACTCCGGATGAGACGAAACACACTTAAATAACTCAGAATGATACCAAATTTTATGCACAAGTCATAAATCACGATACAAACCTATTCCAAGGCTCGAAATCCCAAACGGGCATCTCTAACACCAAATTCCACTTCTAGTTAAATTTAGGAAATTCTAGAACATTCAAAATGCCAACCTTCAATAATAAGCGCCGAAACGCTCCTGACCCACCCGAAACTCGCTCTGCATATATGTCCAAGTACAAAATCATCGCACGAACCTATTGGAACCTTAAAATCCCAGCGTGGTCGTTTACTAAAAATATTAACTCAAGTCAAACTTGGCCACCTTGGGCCATTATTATGGAACTAAGTATTTGAATTCAACCCGAATCCTTCCAAAATCAAAAAAAAACCATCCCCGCTAGTCATAATGTAGTAAAAGCACATACGGTAATTCTTAAATAGGGAACAGTGATCTTTTAAGCAAAACAATTGATCAGGTCGTTACACTTATTGATTGAGCAAAATATGTTAAGAAAAATATACGAGCACCAAGGTGGTTTTATCTGTGATTTCATGATTTGATCATATATCTGTTCTATGCTTGTTAGGATTTATAAACTTGTATAGGTGATTGGCGAGTATCATTTATAATTTTTGCTTCTATTATCTTGCCAAGGTTAGTTATGATACTTGATAAGTACATGGGGTCGATAGTACTTATACTACACTTCTTCACCTTGTGTGCAGATCTTGGAGCTGAGACGTTGTGGATGACAAGATCTGGATTGGAAGATGTACTTGCTTTTCGGATATAACTACAATTTTTCCTTGATATTTTTAGATTTTTAATATGTTATGTACATTTCAAATAGATGATGTATTATATTGTACCAGCTTTGTAAGTCTAAGTCTTAGTGGCTCGTGATTTGTACTACCAGTGATTGGGATATAGTATGGAAATTCAGTTATTTCATTTGTTGAACACTTTTACTTCATTAGAATAGTGTTAACTGTTATGTGGCTTACCTAGAAGGTTAGGTTACGTGCCATTACGACTAGGTGGATTTTAGATCGTGACAAATTGGTATTCCGAGACTTTGAATAACTCTATATAATTGAATTGAACTTGTGTGAACAGTTTAGAAGTAATCGGAAGTGTCTACGTGCGATTTGGATACTCTTTTAAAAGAATAAAGATTTAAGAACTTAAGAGAAATTCTATTTAGTTTGAGCTTCTATTCTTGACGAGCGCAAAACCGATGTATAAAATTTAGGCTCGCTAGTCAAAGATAGTATAGTATTAAATCGTCTCCACGGGGATTGGTTTAAATAATATTATAATAAATCTTCATCTCAACACTATCCAGGATAATAAACTTTTTATTCATGTTATTATCTACTACTAATAAAATTAAGATTATCGATTGTAAGAAACTAATGGAAAATTAATGACTAATTAGCAACGATTGAATATCAAAGTCAGAAGTAAGGGTTGTGATAAGATATGTGATCAACTATTATCCGGATAACTCTGTGTTAAGTTCACTCTGAACTTTTATTGACTCCTTTGATTTCAACAGATGAATAGGCTACCTTAGGGATTCAAATTCTTCTTTCGAATGAATAAGAGTTACCTTAACCAACCTAATAACAGGTCCGATGAATATATGCACAAATACAACGAATGAATAAGATTTCGAAGAACGCGTCTCTACTATTCTTCTAAAATGGGTTAATTGATAACTCTCTAAGCTCTTTTGATTACCTATTATAGGTGTGTAAAATCAACCCAAACAATATGTCACACTGCAAATTGCAGAAACACTTATCTTTCAATTAAAGTAAAACCACAATTAGCCTTGCAATTCAATTATAACTCATTCGATGAATTCGAGCAATTAACAGTGAGTAAAAATCCATAACAATAGTCAAATCACAACATTCGTCAATAACCCTAAAAAGAATTGTTCCATAGTGGGGAAGTTATCCATCACAAGAGTATTATAAGAACAAGAAGATACTACAATTTCCAAAAAACCAACAAACTTCCGTTATGTATGAATTGGATCAAGTATTTCCCGTCTCCGTTGTTTCCTTGCCTTATTCTCTCAAAACCTTCCTCCAAAATCCGAGATACTTTTTTTTGACGAGCTAGGCTTCATATAGGTCAAAAGGAGTTTCCTCCGAAATTACAAAAAATAGGCCTAGGAAAAATTTATGGAATTGGACGTGCACGGCCGCGCACCTCTGGAAGTGCCCTGCTTCACTTGCGTGCTCAATTTGCGATGGAGGGGGTCTCATGCGGGGTCGCACACCTGGGTGAGACTCCTCCTCAACTCTTCATTTCTCCCATTGAGTGCATTACTTGTCCGTTGATCCCCAAACACGATCCTAACTTAATCCTTGGGCTTTTACTCAGACTTTCAAGCTCCAAAATAGCTCGAATTAGCTCCACAACCTCATCATAATTCGGAATCGCTCCTACAAGGCATAAATACACTTTCAGTGCAAAATAATAGCGTTTAAATCTCAAATACTAGTAAAGTGTTGCGAATTAGAGTGTAACTAATGGCCAAAATACGTAATTATATCATACCATCAGTTCTTCGTAGTAATATTTTTGTAGGTGTTTTGAGCCTTTGTAAATGACTAGTTGAAATTATTGGAAGAGTTCGGGAGGCCCGGGTGAGTTTTGAACAAGTTTGAGCATTTCAGCACTTTGATGATGTTCTGTAGTTTCAGTTGCGCGGAGGCCACTTTTTGGAGTGTGGAGGACACTTTTAGAGTGCTGAGGCAATTCTTTGAGTGTTGAGTAAAAGCCTCGAGTGCGGAGACAATCCTTTGAGTTCTTGGCAAAGTGCGTTATCCAAAATGGAAGTTGTATTTCTTTGAGTCTAGTTTTCAGAAATTCAAACCATTTGTTATTTGGATATTTGTACAAAAAATTATAACCATTTTACAAAAAGTAGAAGTACAGTTACTGCCGATATCATGCTAAGTGCGACCACAAGGCTTGGATTGCGGCCGTCAATGGAAAGTGCACCCCACGCTAAGAAACTACAGCCAACACTATGTAATTTCAAAAATTTTATATAAATACTGGGTTTTGTGATACAATTTCATTCTTCACCACTTTGGGACTACGGGAACTCGCTTTTGAGAGGTTTTGACCTCGATTTACATCAATAATCTTGATGTAAGTGATTCTAAACTATATCAATATTTTATACATGAATATGTCACTAGATTTAACATCAAGATATGATATTGAACCACAGAAGTTGTTGTTTTTGTCTAAAACTTAAGAAAATAGATTTTGAGATTTTGAACACTAATTTGGACTCCAATTTGAAAACTAATCACATATTTTGACTCGTGGAGTTATGGGTTATTGGGATTTGGCTTTGGTTGCGGGTTTTGACCATGTGATCCCAGGTTAACCTTTGTTGATTTTTTGGGATTTCTTAAAAGATCAAAGTTATATTGATTGGTATTGCTTTTTTTAACATTGTTTCAATTTCGGGAATAATATTCGGCTTGGTTTTCAGCAATTTAAGGTCAAGAATGAAGCAAAAGGCATGATTTGGGGTAGAAAACTAGACTGGATATATAAGGTAAGTATCCTGCTTATCCAAGGCTTGAGGAAATATTTTCTAAAATTGGACTTATATGTTACATGTTATGTGTTTGGAAGTAACGTATATGCGAGGTGCGTATATGCGGACACCACGGTTATATCATGCTCGGGTTATATTTTAAGCTTCGTTATGACTTGTTTTAGTATACGCTTTACTTGTGACATGTTTTAATTGTTGGTATGATTACGTGAGCTCACTTAATCATGCTAAATGATATGTTAGGGCTCAAGGTGCCTTGTTGATCATAACTTTCGATTTTGACACGATGAATTTTATGCTCTATTCATGACATCTTTTAACTATCATAATGACTACTTGGATATCTTTATTCCTATTAGAGACCATGATGACTCATTCTTGATATGTTGAGCTAATTGACTCAGTCGTGTCATACATTATTCTCAAGAGCATAATCCGCATATTTATTTCTTATGTTTTTGTGCACCATACGTACATTATTTCATACACATACATCTTTACATATGGATACAACTATATGAGCTAAGTTAGGGTACGATGGTTGGTACTGTGAGATACTTTGGCACATTGAGATATATGAGTGGATTGACGACTAACTTCTGAGCTACTGACTATAATGTTGGATCGAGTTACACGTCACAATAGTATTATATTGAATCATGTTACGCATTATAAAACTGTTGTATTGGATCATGTTGCATGCTACAATGGTAGCGCTTGGATATGAATCCGTCCTTCCAGAGTCAGGTGATCACCCATGTTATCTAGGGCCTTGACAGCACAGCTACATTGATTGTGAGGGAATTTATGTCAGGCATATAGGGTGTGCTGAGTGATTGTAAATTGATACTGATCATGTGAAAAGGATGAGTGGTGAGCATGCATTGATGTTCTAGACTCATGTTGAAATATTATTGACGTATGCACATTCATGCATTTTACAAATGTATAGGACTTGTCAGTAAATTGATGGACACTTGGGGAGTGTCGAATTTATGTATATGTTAAGTCTTCCTCATGCATAGACATTTTATACTCGTGTAGAGTATTCATATAAGATGCTATTTGAGAACTGATGTAAAGCTGGAAATTTATCATGCATAGACATCCTATATTCACATAAAAGTATTCGAGTAAATACTATTGGTGCATATTTCCTTTCTGGGCGAATTTGGTGTATTTGTATATGCTTTTGACCTAGTTATTTGAAAAGGCATGCTTATTACTTTTTTTTTTTTTTTGATTGAGCACCTTACTATGGATATCCTTGTTCCGTGGCTATTTCTCTGATATTGTATATGCTTATGAGCTGCACGGAGTATTTTTTGACTAAAATTTGCCACTACTTTATTGAAGTTAGTGTTGATACTTACTTATGGGGTCAGTTGTACCTCGAAACTTTACTTCTTCACCTTGTATGTAGATTTGGAGTTGAGCTGTTGTAAAAGCCAAAGGCTAGCATTAAAGGTGTACTAGTGATTCTATTACAAGGTGTCGTTTATTCATGGTAGTATAGGATTTGTAATTTTATTCGTATAAATTTCAAACAGATGATGTATTTTTTTTATACCAATATTGTACTTCTTAATCTTAATGGCTCGTGACTTGTATTACTAGTTCTTAGGGAAAGTTGTATTAATTTCTGCATTCTCGTTTTATTACTTATTTGATGATCGTCCATTTGAGTTGCATTTATTTTGGTTGACTTATCTAACAGGTTAGGTTATGTGCCATCATGATTTGGTGGGATTTGGATCGTGACATACAACTAATCAATTTATTAATACATAACAATAGAGAGGTTGTCACACCTGCTTTTGGCGCTACCGCACCCCGCGAAGGGCGTGGTAAAGGGAGTTTTTCCAATTAAAGGACAATCGAAACGGAATTTATTATTGAGATTCAGAGTCGCCACTTGAGAGATTTATGGTGTCCCAAGTCACCGGTTGAATCCCGAATCGAGGAAA
>MU758895.1:249337-276298 GCA_026770625.1 Nicotiana glauca | reverse complement strand
GAATTAGTCCGTTTAACCACCCGAATCCATCCCGAGGCCCCCGGGACCCCAACCAAAAACACCAACCTACTCTAAAACACCATACGAACTTGTTCCAATCATAAAAACACATACAACAACACAAGAATCATCAAATTACCACGGATTCAAGCCTAAATTTTCTTAAAACTTCTGAAACTCATATTCGATCAAAAACCCGACCAAACGACGTCCAAATGACCTAAAAATTTGCAGACATGTCCAAAATCACCTAAAGAAGCTACTACAACTCTCGGAGTTCCATTCCGACCCTCGGATCAAAATCTCACCTATCAACCGGAATTCGCCAAAATTTCAACTTCGCCAATTCAAGCCTATTTCTACACCGGACCTCCAAATTCGATTCCGATCGCTCCCCTAAGTCTCAAATCATCCCTAGAAGCTAGCCGAATCACCGTAATTTCCATCCGAGCCCTCTAACCACATAGTCAACTTCCGGTTAATTTTTCTAAAACAAACTTCCTTCTAGGAGGCTATGTGCCTCGTTTTCAACTAAAACCAACTCGATTACACCCGATCAACTCTAATACCGATATTGAAATATGAAGCAACACAATAAGGGGAAACGGGGCGGTAACTCATGTGACGACGGGCCGGGTCGTCACACCAATTCTACACGATCACCTCAATTACCGATAATGAAACATAGAAAAACATAATATGGGGGAAAATAGGGTGGTAACTCACGTGACGATGGGTCGGGTCGTCACAAGAAGCTTCCTAATCAGTTACACCCAAGATTCTCTTATCCAATTACCCAAACTACCCTTTTATCCTCTAAAAATTACCCTCCCAACCAAACAGAACCTTGGTCCAATTGAACCAGGTTAATGGGTCTGACCTAAGCCCAATTTCAATTTCTTTCAGGGCTCAACTAAATCTTTATGATCCCACTTACAATCTAACAAGGCTTACTACTAAACAAACAATGGACTAAAGCTAACCCACAGGAAAAAATCAAATCACAGCAAACTTCACCCAAAACAAAGAAACTATCTTAACTACAGTTGGCAACATAACAACGTTGATGAACGAGTCATGCGTGACCCAGTGACCCCGAAACAAATAAACGAAAGAACCAAAAGAAGAAGAAGAAGAAGCAGTGAAACGGACGAAACAGAAAATTAAAGAAAAGATAACAAGAAAAGAAGAATACCTAACGAAATGCATCCCACAACAACTAGCGAAGAACCTTCAAACTTTCAAATCTTGATTCAATTTGAGGGTAAGCATATGCTTTCTCACCAAAAACATGCGAATAACCTCAGAATAAAGCCAAAATCTCGACGAACACTTCAATTGGAAAGACTCGGATTTTTAGGGTTAGACTAGATTCAAGATTCGAGGACTTTTAGGGATATTCGAGGGGAACTAACAGGGGATTTGGGATGAGGAAGGCGTGGTGGTCATTTGATGTTAATTTGGTGGGTAAAGGGTTGGCGCCGCCACCTCAAGGCGGTGGGAATTAAGGGCGGCTAGGGTTTGGCAATGGTTGTCTCTGGAGAGAGATTTGGGAAAGACGAGTGGGGGGGGTAACGAGCTCCGACCAAAGTATATGAAAGCCCCCTTAGTTCCGAGCCGTTGGATCAAAGATCCTCGACGGCTCAGATCTGACTAAGATTAAACGGGGTCGTTTGGCCAGAGTGGGGAGATTGGGTCGGGTGGACTGGGCTAGATTTGGGGTAATTTGGGTGGAAATACGGGTAAATGACTTGGGCCTGAGGGTTTTTAAATGAATTTGGCCTAAGCAGCTTTCCCTTTCTTATTTTTCTTTCCCTTTTCATTTCTTCTTTTTCTTTTGAATTAAAATTAAAAATAAACCTAAATTAATTCCTAATCCCATTATGCTATCACATTAACTTAATTAACTCTATTTAACAATTAACACAATTACTAAAAAACACCAAATTAAAGGAAAAATTATCAAAGTTTAACCATTAAAATTAAAAGTGCAAAAAGTAATTATTTTTGTGATTTTCCAATTCTTATAAAATAACTAATTTACTACTTAATTCAAAAAAATGTAAAATTAAATCCTAAAATATAAATGCAATATTTTTTGTATTTTCATTAATTAAACAAAATCAATATGCATAGACAAATATTAACACTTGACATAAAATGCCACAAAAATCCACAAAATTGCATACACTGAAAGAAATTATTTTATTTTGAATTTATGGGAGTAATACATATAGGGCAATAGTCACGTGCTCACAAGTGAGACTTAAAAAATATTCTTTTATTGTTTTACGGCCTAGAATATTTCTTTATCTTATATAAATACATAGTTAAATGTCTACTGTTTTTATGCATTAAAGATTAACAATATTTTAAAATTTAAACGTCCAAATAAATAAAGTTCGTAATTTGCCTCTGTATACTAAACTAAGGGAAATTTCAAGCTATATCCATTTATAAGTAGCTCATTATAAAAATTGGCCAATTAAAAAAATATTACAAATATTAGCCAATTAGCTCTTCGGAGCAAAAAAAAATAATCAAATTTTTGCTTTCTTTTGAGTGGGTATTATTAGAATAGATTGGGTACATCTTAAGGAGCTTGAATCTCAGTTTTGGGTTGTTTTGGTGAGGTTTTGAGGTAATTTGAATTGAGAATTCAAGGTAAAACACTAAACATAGAAAAAAAAATTATATATGTATCACATTGTGTATCATTTATGTATCATATTTGTATCAATTGTGTATCACATGTATATCCATATATACCTCTGTGTGAGATACATGTGTGACAGAAGAATTTTTGGAACTCGATTTACTTACGAATTTTGATACAAACCATTCCAAATCACATCTAATCTTTCTCAAATTTTGCATATTGACTTATTTATATGTTTTCAATGAATTTCAACTATACCTATTGAAAAAGTTCCTTTTTTGCTTAGATTTTTGGAATATTGTATTTTTTTATATTTCATCACCCTATTTGCTGCCTCATCCATGAAATTTCCTTTCCGTCTTGCTTCTAATGTTGTTAATCACGCTTAAAATATGGAAGGGAATTTTTGCATGTGATTATTTGAGAGAAAGAACCTTATTTATTTAATTTTTAATTTTTTATATGTGCTTGACTAGTTTTGGTAAGTCTATGACTAATGGCTAAAAGTTGATAAATTGAGACTTAATTGGGATATTTGTGTAAATTTTCCCTAAACTAATACTATTACTATTTAGTTTACTTAATAACTTATAGTTTCTTTTTATTATTTTAAATTTACTTTTCAATCTTCTTTTTACCATGTGTTATTATTCATAAGAACAATATTTGATATATAAATAATAGTAACTATATTGAGATTGAAATGTAGGAAATTGAATAAATACTATTGTGTACGAGTAAGATCGGGAACAGAGTCTTCCCTGATTCCCCGTTGTGAAAAGAAGGGGAACATGGCTCGATGTGAGTATGATCGAGGCCCAAGGACCCCCCGTATCAAAATCCGGGGGAATGAACTGTGTAGTTAAGATCGGACACGATAAAATAACGGATCTAAATCAAGTATAGTTTATGAATATTAGGAAATGCAGAGAACGGTTATGCACGACAATTAGGGGGCGTAATATTCTCCCTCAACCGGATATTATGGCGCGAATCCTATTCAGTATCAACTGTAGATCGACATTTATCGGAAAAAAGAAGATTTTTATCTTATTTAGAATTGTACTGGACTCTGGACTGGAATTCCCCTACTATAAAAAGGGAAAGGTTTTCTTTATTTTGACACATTGTAACACGCAACTCATAGCAATAAAAGTTTACTTTTGTCTTCTAGCTATTGTTTAAGGAATTATTCAATTATTTTTTTCTTCACTAGTGATCGAGCTTGTACTGAGGTCCAATCGAGGAGGAATTTCATTGTTCAATCTAAGATAAGGCTTGGTCAATACATTGCGATTGATTTTATTATTTATTTTGTCTTTAATTCATATACCTATTATTCTTTATTATTCGTATTGAATTAAATCACGTATTCTTTAACCGCGTATAAATTTAACCTTTACTCAATTTTTGGGGTAATCAATTTGGCGGCCACCGTGGGGCTAAGGATAATAGTGGTAATTTGATAAATCTTGGCAATATACCTTATTTTATGCTTGTTCTTTGAAATTTTTATTCCAGGCTAGTCAAAGGATGTCAAACACTCAGTCTACTCACTTGAACATTGACTCTAAGTCGGGCTATCACGGCGAGAACAATAACGTGATGCCTAGTAATGATGTATCTTCTGTTGATCCTAACGGTGTCCTAGATACTGACCCGGTCGATGCTAACTTGCAAGTGGCCATCAACATCAATTTACCAACTGATCCCGAAAATAACATCCATATGAGACCTCGGCCAGCGGTCTGAGAAGTGCCCGAGAGTGGAGGTCATGGGGTAAGCCTATGCTGATCTTCAAAATATTGCAGGTTCAACAAGCGGTATTATCACAGTTGCAGAACCAAAGCCACGCCCCTAACAGGGTTAAACTCAAACAGTCCCAGAAAGTACTTGAATAGACGAACAAGTTACCGTTAAACTAGGTAAACGTAGACACGAGGAAAATTCTGAGGTGATAAAGATGCTCAAATCATTGAAAAAACAAGTAGAGTCAAGCGAGAAAAAGATTTTGGACAACGACAAGAAGGTGAAAAAGTACAACTCCAGGGTCGATTATATCCTGGGAGCGCCTCCGATATTTAAGGGGCCAGACTCCAAAAAGTTTATTCAGAATCCTCTCCCCCGAGCGCCACACTGAAGCCAATCTAGAAGAGGTTTCAAATACTCGGCACTCCCAGGTATAATGGGACCACGGATTCAAATGAGCATGTAACCTCCTATACATGCACGATCAAAGAGAACGACTTGGAAGACGACGGAATCTAGTAAGTGTTACTGAAAAAATTATGGTAACACAACTTGCCTCAAAACTCCATCAACTCGTTTGCTATGCTTGCAGATACATTCGTGAAGGACAATGGGGCCATCAAGGTAGAAACTAGGAAGTCAGACATTTTCAAGGTCAAATAGAGGGATAAGGAGATGCTCAGGGAGTTTGTGTCGAGATTCCAGATGGAATGGATGGATTTGCCACCGATCGCGGATGATTGGGCCATTCAGGCATTCACTCAAGCGCTCAACCTCCAAAGTTATGTGGCCTCTTAGCAACTGAAATAGAATTTGGTGGAGTACCCAGTGGTAACCTGGGCCGACGTCCACAACAGGTACCAATCAAAGATCAGGGTCGAAGACGATCAACTCAGGGCCCCTTCGAGATCTATTTACCCTATAAGAGTTGAAGACAGATCTAATAGAGCTATTGTTCATGAGTCAAGCCGGTCCAAGAGCAAAGACAGATCTAAGAGAGCTATTTCAGGATTCAAGCCGGTTTGAGAGCGATATTAGCCATACAGTGCGGATCAGAGGGTAAATAAATCCAGGCACCTCCTGGCAAGGAATGAAAGGAAAAATGATTGAGGACCAAGAGGTCGGGCCCTGATGAGCAAAAGCGTGTTTGGCAGGCCTCTCGGGATTAGGGAAGCACGAAAATTATCAGATTAAAATTTCAACGTGGACGCTGTAAGCATCGTGTAGGCCATAGGGCACATTAAAGAGACCAAGTGGCTCTGATCGTTTCAGTTCGACCCTACCTAGAGAAATACTAATTTGATGTGTAAGTATCATGGCATACATGGTCATAGGACTGAAGATTGCCGACAGTTAAGAGAAGAAGCTGCTCGATTGATCAACAATGGGCACATTTGAGAATTCTTAGGCGAGCGAGCCAAGAATCATTTCAGAAATCAGGATGCCAACAAACAGGTCGAACAAGAGAAGAGTTAGCATGTAATCAACATGATCATTGGGGGAGTCGATGTCCCTAAGTATCTATTATGAGGGAAAAGTGCACCCGGGATTACCTCTCAGAAGGAACTATCTCATTCACCGATAAATATGTCTAAGGCATCGTATAGCCTCATAATAATGCACCGGTACTATCTGTACTCATCAATAAATCTCGAGTTAAGCATGTGTTGATTGATCATGGTAGCTCAACCAACATCATCATATCGAGGGTCATAGAGCAACTGGGATTACATGAACAAATTGTGTCGGCGGTCCGGATGTTGAATGGATTCAACATAGCATGCGAGAACATGAAGGGTGAGATAACCTTACAAGTAAACACTATCAGGACCACTCAAGAAACAAATTTTTATGTGATCAAAGGGGACATGAGGTAGAACGCTTTGTTCGGAAGGTCGTGGGTCCATAACATAAGGGAGGTGTCTTCAACCTTACACCAGGCACTGAAATTTCCCATACTAGGAGGAATCAAAATGGTCTACGAAGAACTGTCGACCGTAAGGAAAATGTTCGTTGTTGAGGAAGTGAGCCTGTGATTTCAAAGGGCGCGGAGTCGACCGAAAAATAGGTAACTAGATAGCAATTATTGATACCGGCCTCAATCAGGCAGGAAGAATAGAAGGAGCACGATGCAGATAATTCATAGCACCCGATAAGACTGATTCCACCAAATCAATGATCGAGGAATCGGAGAAAGTTATATTGATCAAGCACCTACTGAATTGAAAGGTAGACTTGTGTATGGGGCTTACCCCCGAGCTCAAGAAAAAACATATTGATATTCTTAAAGCTAACGCTGATTCTTTTTCCTGATCCCATCTAGACATGACAAGGATCCCTTTGGACGTAACCACCCACAAGTTGAGTTTGGATCCGAAGTTCCACCCAGTTAAGCTGAAGAGAAGGCCACAGTCCGAGATCAAAGTCCCATCTATTTACCCTATAAGAGTTGAAGACAGATCTAATAGAGCTATTGTTTATGAGTCAAGCCGGTCCAAGAGCAAAGACAGATCTAAGAGAGCTATTGTTCAGGAGTCAAGTCGGTTTGAGAGCGATATTAGCCATACAGTGCGGATCAGAGGGTAAATAAATCCAGGCGCCTCCTGGCAAGGAATGAAAGGAGAAATGATTGAGGACCAAGAGGTCGGGCCCTAATGAGCAAAAGCGTGTTTGGCAGGCCTCTCGGGATTAGGGAAGCATGAAGATTATCAGATTAAAATTTCAACGTGGACGCTGTAAGCATCGTGTAGGCAATAGGGAATATTAAAGAGACCAAGTGGCTCTGATCGTTTCAGTTCGACCCTACCTAGAGAAATCCTAATTTGATGTGTAAGTATCATGGCATACATGGTCATAGGACTGAAGATTGCCGATAGTTAAGAGAAGAAGCTGCTCGATTGATCAACAATGGGCACATTTGAGAATTCTTAGGCGAGCGAGCCAAGAATCATTTCAGAAATCAGGATGCCAACAAACAGGTCGAACAAGAGAAGAGTTAGCATGTAATCAACATGATCATTGGCGGAGTCGATGTCCCTAAGTATCTATTATGAGGGAAAAGTGCACCGGGGATTACCTCTCAGAAGGAACTATCTCATTCACCGATAAATATGTCTAAGGCATCGTATAGCCTCATAATAATGCACTGGTACTATATGTACTCATCAATAAATCTCGAGTTAAGCATGTGTTGATTGATCATGGTAGCTCAACCAACATCATCATATCGAGGGTCATAGAGCAACTGGGATTACATGAACAAATTGTGTCGGCGGTCCGGATGTTGAATGGATTCAACATAGCATGCGAGAACATGAAGGGTGAGATAACCTTACAAGTAAACACTATCAGGACCACTCAAGAAACAAATTTTTATGTGATCAAAGGGGACATGAGGTAGAACGCTTTGTTCGGAAGTTCGTGGGTCCATAACATAAGGGAGGTGTCTTCAACCTTACACCAGGCACTGAAATTTCCCATACTAGGAGGAATCAAAATGGTCTACGAAGAATAGTCGACCGCAAGGAAAATGTTCGTTGTTGAGGAAGTGAGCCTGTGATTTCAAAGGGTGCGGAGTCGACCAAAAAATAGGTAACTAAATAGCAATTATTGATACCGGCCTCAATCAGGCAGGAAGAATAGAAGGAGCACGATGCAGATAATTCATAGCACCCGATAAGACTGATTCCACCAAATCAATGATCGAGGAATCGGAGAAAGTTATATTGATCAAGCACCTACTGAATTGAAAGGTAGACTTGTGTATGGGGCTTACCCCCGAGCTCAAGAAAAAACATATTGATATTCTTAAAGCTAACGCTGATTCTTTTTCCTGATCCCATCTAGACATGACAAGGATCCCTTTGGACGTAACCACCCACAAGTTGAGTTTGGATCCGAAGTTCCATCCAGTTAAGCCGAAGAGAAGGCCACAGTCCGAGATCAAATACATGTTCATCAAGGATAAGGTATCTAAAATTCTAAAAATACGTTCCTTCCAGGAAGTCAGATTCCCAGATTGGTTTGCTAACGTAGTGATAGTACCTAAAAAAGGAAATAAATTGAGGATGTGTGTAGATTATAAGGATGTAAACAATGCATGTCTGAAGGATTTTTTCCCTTTGCCTAGCATCGATCAAATGATCGACGCGACGACCATACATGAGATACTCAATTTTTTCGATGCCTACTCTAGGTACAACCAAATTCAATGTACCTAGACGATCAAGAAAAGACTTCTTTCATAACTAAGTTCGGCACTTGCTGCTATAACATAATCTCGTTCATATTAAAGAATGTCGGTGCAACATACCAAAGCCTAGTAAACGGGATATTCGAAGAACAAATAGGAAAATCAATAGAAGTTTATATTGACGATATGTTGGTCAAGTCCCTACGAGCAGAGGACCATTTGAAATATTTGCAGGAAACCTTGACATATTAAGGAAGTACAACATGAAGCTAAATCCAAAGAAGTGTGAATTTGGGTTTTGCTCGGGCAAGTTTCTCGTATTCATGGAATCTAATTGGGGAATAGAGAACCTCGACAAAATAAAGGCTATAGAGGACATCACCATAGTCAACAATATCAAGGCAGTTCAAAGACTGAAAGGGCGGATAGCCACGTTGGGACGGTTTATCTCGAGATTGTCAGATAAGTCATCGGTTCTTCTCATTATTGAAAAAGAAGAACAATTTTTCTTGGACTCCGGAATGCCAGCAAGCTTTGGAAGAACTCGAGTTATACCTATCGAGCCCCCCTTTTCTACACACTCCGAAGGCAGATGAACAGTTGTACCACTACATGGCGATTTTTGAGGTGGCGGTAAGTGGTATCCTAGTCCTGGAAGAAGAAGGTACACAATTTTCCATTTATTATGTTAGTATAACTCTAGGCGATGCCGAAACAAGGTATCCTCACCTAGAAAAATTAGCGCTCGCTTTATTGAGCGCTTCTATAAAAATAAAACCATATTTTCAATGTCACCCCGTGTGTGCCATAACTTCTTACCCGCTGAGGAATATCATGTATAAGTCTGAGCTCTCGGTCCAACTAGCCAAACAGGCCATTGAGATTAGCGGGTAGGATATCGAGTAAAGACTCCGGACTACCATAAAATCTCAGATTTTGGTAGACTTTACGCCGACCTTGATACCTGATTCGAAAGGAAATTGATGCTCACCTCAGGGACTAGCTCAGGGATCTGGACCCTGTTCACAGATGGAGCCTGCAACACGATATCATTAAAACCACATGTGGGTAATGTAATTAGGGAGTCCATTAGAACTACGAATTTGACTAACAATAAAGCGGAGTATAAAGCTACGATTGCAGGTATAGAACTAGCTAAGAGCCTCGGGGCCAAAGTCATCTAAGCCAAATATGACTCCTTCAACGCCATAAATCAAGTCAACTAAATGTTGTAAGTAAAAAAGGAATGGATGCTGAGGTACTTGGATGAGTTGCAAGTGACCCTACACCAATTCAAGGAATAGACTTTGCAGCACATGCCTCAGGATCAAAATAGTGAGGCCGATGCACTGGCCAACTAAGGATCGTCTGTCGACACCATGAATTTGACTTAGGGGTAGTGGTACAACTGATGAACTTGGTGGTAGAAGAAGTTCACGCTGACGTAAAATCGAAAAGCTTGACTTGGGGCTGGAGAAACAAATACATCGACTACCTGAAGATAGGAAAATGGCCATCGGATCCCAAGGAATTGAAAGCCCTGCACACTAAAGCCGCCAAGTTTAGCTTACTCAAAGGGAAATTGTTTAGAAGATCCTTCTTTGGCCCAATACTAGATGTTTATGCCCGGGAGAGACCGAATACACCATAAGAGAGTCCACGAGGGAATTTGCAGGAACCACTTAAAGGATGAATCACTAGTTTAGAAGTTAATCAGAGCTGGTTACTACTAGAATGAAATTGAGAAGGATGCGGAAGACATTGTACGGAAATGCAACGAGTGTCAAAGAAATGCTCTGATGATTCATAAACTAGGAGAGATTTTTCACTCGGTCCTATCACTATGGTCTTTTACGAAATGGAGAGCGGATATCGTCAGCCTTCTGCCATGGGTGCTCGATAAAGCCCAAAACATACTACTCATGACCGATTATTTTTTTCAAATTGTTCAAGGCCGAGATGTTTGAAAAGGTCCGGGAGAAAGACATCATCGACTTCATCTAAGATCATATAGTATGTCGATTTGGAATGCCGGCTGAGATTATTTTAACAACGAAAAACAATTCGTCGGCGGCATGGTTAGTAAGTTTTTCAAAGGAGCTTCTAGGGCCACCTCAGGAATGGCCACCTCAGCATTCGTGGCTGGGTTGGAAGTTGAAGGGACAGTCTATTGAGGCACTGATTTAGAAGTTTTTGCCATCAAATTTTGGAAAATATGAAGGTTTAAAGGTATGGATGAAGGTTTGAAGAAGAGGATGAATATTTGAAGATGGGGTTGAAGGTCTGAAGATCTGAATTGAATGTTTAAAGAAAGAGTATAAAGATTTGAAGATGAAGATATGAAGATCCGGAAAGCAGTTTATGAGAGTTGGAAGGAGTTAGGAATAAGTGAAGAAATGGAAGTTGTGTAAAGGAGCTCCAGAATCGGAAAGTAAAAAAGTGAAAAGAAGATCGAAACCGTTATAGAGAAAGGGTAATCAATGTGCAACGTTTTGCATTTAGGGCCGGTTAACAAACGGCTGACACGTGTTCAAAGTCAGAATAATGTGACTGATGGGATATTTTGTTGACCCGTCAACTCGGTTTTAGTGTACAAAAGAAGGAACCGGGGGTAATTTATCACTTTTCGTCGATTTGGTAAATCTAGAAAACGAGGGGACTATCTGTGTATGGGTAAAATCGGGGACATGGTATTCCCCAATTCCCCAGTGTGAAAACAAGGGGTAAGCACGACTCAACGTAAGTATGATCGAGGCCCAAGGACCCCTCGTATCAAAACTCGGGGAGAACCAACAGTGTATCTGAGATCGAGAATGGTGAAATAAGAAATCCAGATCAAGTATAGCTTCCGAACTTTGGAAAACACAGAGAACGGTTATGCACGATAAGTAGGGGGTCGTAATATTTTCCCTCAACCATATATTACGCTGCGAATCCCGTTCAGTATCAACTGTAGATCGATATTTACCAAAAAAAAGATTTTTATCTTATTTAGACTTATACCAGGACTGGAATTCCACTACTATATAAAAAGGGAAGGTTTTCTTTATTCTGACACATTGTAACATGCAACTCGAAGCAATAAAAGTTTACTTTTGTCTTCTAAATATTATTTAAGGCATTATTCATTTTTTCTTTTCTTCACTCGTGACCGAGCTTGTACCGAGGGTCCAATCGAGGACGAATTCCATGGTTCAATCTAAGATTAGGCTTGGTCATTACATTGCGATTGATCTGATCGTTTATTTTATCTTTAATTTATTTACATGATCTTAACTATTCGTATTGAATTAAACCACGATCCATTAAATTGCATACAAACCTAGTGTTTCATTTTATAAATTTCGAACTCATTATCTTGAAATTTCACTTGCAACAGTTCGATTTATATAAGTTTGTAACTCTAAGACTATAGGACACTTTTCATGGAGTTTCACTGGTAACTCGACAAAACATTTCTTGAAATTACGTGTTAGAAATTTTCAATTACTTTAATTCACTATATTTTAAGTTAGTGACTATTTTTCAATACTTTACAAACAATGTCTATAGTCCAATAAGTAGCCCTAATAGCGGCTATTATATTATTTTTACTAATAATAGGACCAGAGAGCCGCTCTCGAAGAGCATTACTTAACTTCTTAACGCCTACTCTTAACATTCATTATGAAATAATAAACCCCTACTGCTAGTGTACAAGACAAGGCAACCGAGCTGATTGGATCAAACTTGGACGGATCAACTCAAGCAAATTAATAAACGAATTATTGTCTAACTCGCCCACCGTCCACTTGTTTTAACATGGTCAACTAACAGATAATAATTCAAAGGAAAAAAATTAGAAATAGCACGATTTATAATTGGTAATTAAAAATAGTTATAATTTTAAAAATAATCGAAATTTAATCAATTTTTCATGTAAAGATAAGTTATGAACAAAATACCTTTAAAGTTCAAAAAATTTCTAACATAATATACCGGAGTTCAAATTTTTTACATAAGAGATTCAAGCATAATGTGCTAGAATTTCATAATGTGTTGGAGTTCCAACATAATATGCTGCAAGTTTACACTCAGGAACTTCAAAATCCATTATATTATGCTGGAACGTTCGTGTTTCAGCTAGGGTATTTTTGTCCAGATTTTATCTTTGCATAAAATAATGACTACTTTTTAATGACTTTGAAAATACTGGCTATTTTTTCGATTATCAATCCAAAAGCTAGCTAGCCTATATGTAACGACCCGATCGTTCATTCTGAGAGTTATAGCCTTATTTCCCCCATCTATGCTTCTTTATGTATTGTTCAGCTGCGTTGAGTTTTATCGAGTTGGTAGATTTGGATTCAGAGTAGTTTTGTAGTGAAATGAACACTTAGTCTCTTAGTTTTGAATTTGAATTTTTATGATTCGATTAGCTTCATTGGGTGATTTTGGACTCAGGAGTGTGTCCGGAATATAATTTAGAGGTCCGTGGTAGAATTAGGCTTGAATTGACGAAAGTTCGAAGTTTAGAAGTTCTTAGGCTTGAGTTCGAGGTTGATTTGGTGTTTTGGTATTGTTTTAGGTTTTACCAAGGTTCGACTATGTTCGGGTAGTGATATATGACTTGTTGGAATTATTGGTTAAGATCTCGAGGGCCTAGGGTGAGTTTCGGAGACGTTTGGGTTGTGTTGCGCTTGTTTTTCCAATGTTTCGATATCATTTCTTCAAGTATAAATGATATCATATGAGCTCCGATTTCCTTTTTGATTGAAGCATTAGATATTTATCGTAACTACGGACTCGTAGCAAAAAGAATCATCGAATTTGGACATCGTATGAGGATTTTATGGTCATTTTACTATGAATTAGGTTGCCAGATTTTTCAGTTTAATTACGAAATTACCACTGACGATGTATTTAAAAATATGCACTACTTGCAAATATTAAGACCTACATATCTCATTCATTATAAGGTCAAATCGGTTACAACAAAATGAAGTAACAATGCGGACCAAATCTCCAATTTTTTATGCTCATTATGCAATGCTAGTTTTTAATTTCAATGATTATAATAGATCAAATGTGATATCAATGTGGAGTTTCGAACTCAATATTGATAATAGGACTCATGTAATCGCCAAAGTTTATCCTTTTCATTATATTAGACCACCATACACTGTAATCTTATTTTTTTAAATTTTTATATATAAAAACTAGCCCTAGGCAAGTGCCTAGCGATTTGCCAAAAAAAAAAGGTCAAATCGAGTGATTCAAAAGCCTAACTGATTAGAATTACACAAGGAATTCATTGGAGTCATAAAATACAAGTTTCAAGATCGGTTGGCAGGAGAAACGAGGCAAAATAGCTGGTAAGAAGATATATAAAGTCAAGGTTTGTTCATTCGGTCATATTTTGAGTTGGGGAGCTCGGATTGGGAAGATTTTCACCATAGAGATTGGGGTAAGTGTTCTTTACTCTATTTTAATTATATTTCACGAACCCATCTTCGTTTTTGGAATTTGATTGATGATTCCAAAGTGAAATTGAGGGAGTTATGGCTTGAGTTTTGGAGAGTTTTAGCTAGGGATTTGAGGGACAAAACGGAGTCCGATTTTGACGAATTTTATATGGTTAGACTTGGGAGAGGATGAGGATTATTATTTTTTCATTTTTGACACATTTCGAGACGTAGGCCTCGGGGCCAGGTTTTGGCCGATTAGTATTTCTGGCATATTTATGTAGTTTTTGTTGTGGAATGTGATTCTTTAGTCCATGCTGATAGTACTATTCTAATTATATATGGATTCGGAGCTTTTGAAGATCGAGTTTAAAAATGAGGGCATTCCGGAGTAGGATTTTATACTGTTGAGGTAAGTAACAGTTTTAACTCTGGCTTTGAGGGTATAAACCCAGAAAATTTGATATCATATGATTGTTTGGAGGTGATACCCATGCTAGGTGACGGGAATATGGGTGTATACCTCGAGGGATTGAGACTTGGTCCGTTCCATGAGGCTGCAAGGCCTAATAGCTATTATCTGTGATTTTGTGTTTACTTGTTGTTGAACTTGTTTGCCTTCATGTTAGAGATCATGCTTAGGCTTTATTCATGCTCACATTATTTGTACTCAGTCGTAGAAATTATTGCACATGTTTATCTCAGTCTCTATTATTTGCTAATATGTTGTGATATTTGATGTGGGTTGTGTCCCCTTATTTGTTGATGATAGTGAGGCTAGTGAGGTATATGATTGAGTAAGACCAAGGGCCTGGTTGTGAGGATATTAATACCATAGCGCATAATTTATCCGCGTAGCATGTGATTTGACTGTGCGAGCTTAGGTATTTATACCATTGTGCGTGAGTAGTCCGTATAGCACGTCAGTTGACCATGTGGATCTAGGTATTGATATGATGGCCTGGTTGTGAGGATATTAATATCCTAGTACGTGAGTTGTCTGCGTAGCACGTGAGTTGACCGTGCGGGTCCAGGTATTTATACCATAGCGCATGAGTTGTCCGCGTAGCACGTGAGTTGTCCGTGCTTAGCGCTTGGGCTTTTGGAGCCCCTCTAGAGTCTGTACACACCCCCAGTGAGCGCAGAGTGTTGAGTGTATTGAGTGTTGAGTGTTGAGTGTTGAGTGTTGAGTGTTGAGTGTTGAGTACGAGTACTGAGTGATAGAGTGACATTGCTGTAAAGTTGCATTTACTTTTGTTGTTGCTGCATTTATCTGTTAAATTTCTTTGTGGTATTTACTGAGTTATGGAATTTACCTGTTTATTCATGTTTATATTTTTAAAATTGTGAAAATAAATAATTTGACTTTTTTACTTAGCTCGTCACTACTACTTAGTTCCTTAGTTATTTCTGTTACTACTGAGGTGGTTGTACTTATACTACACCATACACTTTATGTGCAGATCCAGATGAGTTGGAGCACGACGATCGTTGAGTTCAGGCCGGCTATCTTTGGAGACTGCAAGGTAGCTGCTAGCGTTCGCAAGGCCTAGTTACTCCTTTTGTCATTTCTTTTTTTGGACAGTTAGACAATTTATATATCTTAGTTCGTAATTTTGGATCATATAGGTCACACGAGTCATGAGCGGGTTTAGTAGAGTCTAGAGATGTCTGTACTTATCTTCGAGAGGCTGCAGAACCTTTAGGAAAACTTCACCTTCTTGAATTTTTATCATGTGGTATTGATTCAGCTAGAAGTATAACTCTTTGAATTCCTTCCACGCATTCGTATGAGCACTCGGTATCGGTTGTGCATCGACAGATTGTGATTCCCTAGATGAGATGTGAGATGTGATTTTTGTATGTTGATGTTGGGCCAGTCTGGTGGACTTGAGGCTGGGTTTTGACTGTAGCTTGAGCACTGAGGTGTTGATTGTGTTAGCACGTGCTTGTGGACCTATATGTCTAGTAGTGTCCCTATTAGTAGATATGGTGACTGGATGGATACATGATGAGTATGATGTCACCACGAGATGAGCTCATAAGATTTGAATGTGACGAGAAGGTATTGCTGAAGGTTTCACCTATTTAAGACTCCATGTATGTTTTTAGACTCGTTCGAGGACGAAAATTTGTTTAAGAGGGGGATGATGTAATGACCCGGTCGTTCATTTTGAGATTTATAGCCCCATTTCCCCTATCTATGCTTATTTATGTATTGTTCAGCTGCGTTGAGTTGCATCGAGTTGGTAGGTTGGGTTTGGAGTAGTTTTGGAGTGAAATGAACACTTAGTCTCATAGTTAGAAAAGTCAACTGGAAGTTAAATTATGAGTAAACGAATTTGGATTTGAATTTTTATGATTCGATTAGCTTCGTTCGATGATTTTAGACTCAGGAGTGTGTTCGAAATGTAATTTGGAGGTATGTGGTAGAATTAGGCTTGACTTAGCGAAATTTGGAAGTTTAGAAGTTCTTAGGCTTGAATTCGAGGTTGATTCGGTGTTTTGGTGTTATTTTGGGTGTTTCAAAGGTTCGACGAAGTTTGGGTAGTGATATATGACCAGTTGAAATTATTGGTTGAGGTCTTGAGTGCCTCGGGCGAGTTTCGGAGAGGATTGGGTTGTGTTGCACTCGTTTTGCTTATATTTCGACGTCGTTTCTTCAAGTATAAATGATATCGTATGAGCTCCAATTTCTTTTTTGATTGAAGCATTAAATGTGTATCATAATTACGGACCCTTATCAAAAAGAATCGTCGAATATGGACATTGTATAAGGATTATATGGTCATTTTACTAAGAAGTAGATTGCTAGGTATTTCAGTTTAATTATGAAATTGCCACTAACGCCGTATTTAAAAATCTGCACTATTTTCAAATATTAAAACCTACATATCTCATTCATTATAAGGTTAAATTGAGTGATTCAAAAGCCTAACTTGATTAAAATTTTAGAAGGAATCCATTGGAGTCATGAAATACGAGTTTCAGGATCGTTTGTCATGAGAAACAGGGCAAAATAGCTAGCAAAAAAATATATAAAACTAGGGTTTGTTCATTCAGTCATATTTTGAGTTGGGGAGCTCGGATTTGGGCGATTTTGGAGGTGATTTTCACCATAGGGATTGAGGTAAGTTTCTTTACTCAGTTTTAATTATATTTCATGAACTCATCTTCATTTCTGGGATTTGATTGATGATTTCAATGTGAAATTGAGGGAGTTAAGGCTTGAGTTTTAGAGAGTTTTTGGAAGGGATTTGAGGGATGTAACGGAGTTTGATTTTGACAAATTTTATATGGTTAGACTCGGGAGAGGATGAGTATTATTATTATGCAATTTTTGACCGATTCTGAGATGTGGGCCGGGGGTTCAGATTTTGGCCGATTTCGGATTTCTAGCATATTTATGTAGTTTTTATTGTGGAATTCGATTCTGAGATCTGATTGTATATTGATGTGGAGCTTTTGAAGATCGATTCCAAAGATGAGGGCATCCCGGAGTAGGATTTTACGTTGTTGAGGTGAGTAACAGTTTTAACTATGGCTTTGAGGGTATAAACCCGGAGAATTTGATAACATGTGATTGTTTGGAGGATATACCCACGCTATGTGGCGGACGTGAGGGTGTATACCTTGAGGGATTAAGAATTGATCCGTCCCGTGAGGCTGCGAGGCCTAATAGCTATTAAATGTGGTTATGTGTTTACTTGTTGTTGAACTTGTTTGCCTTCATGTTAGAGATCATGCTTAGGCTTTATGCATGATCACATTATTTGTAGTCAGTCATAGAAATTATTGTACATATTTACCTCAGTCTCTATTATTTGCTAATATGTTGTGATACTTGATGTGGGTTGTGTCCCTTATTTGTTGATGATAGCGAGGCTAGTGAGGTATATGATTGAGTAAGACCGAGGGCCTGGTTGTGAGGATATTAATACCATAGCACGTAAGTTGTCCGCGTAGCACGTGAGTTGACCGTACGAGTCCAGGTATTTATACCATAGCGCGTAAGTTGTCCATATAGCACGTGAGTATGCTGTGCGGACGCAAGTATTGATATGATGACCTGGTTGTGAGGATATTAATATCATAGCGCATGGGTTGTCCGTGTAGCACGTAAGTTGACCGTGCAGGTCCAGCTATTGATACCATAGTGCGTGAGTTATCCGTGTAGCACGTGAGTTAACTATGCGGATCCAGGTATTGATATGATTGCACGTAAGTTATCTGTGCTTGGAGCTTGGGCTTTGTGAGCCCCTCTGGAGTCTGTACACAACCTCAGTGAGCGCTCAGAATGTTGAGTGTATTGAATATTGAGTGTTGAGTGTTGTGTGCGAGTGCTGAGTGATAGAGTGACATTGCTGTGAAGTTGCATTTACTTTTGTTGTTGCTGCATTTATCTGTTAAATTTCTTTATGGCATTTACTAAGTTATGGAATTTACCTGTTTATTCATGTTTATTTTTTTAAAATTGTGAAAACAAATAATTTGACTATTTTACTTAGCTCTTCACTACTGCTCAGTTCCTTAGTTATTTCTTTTACTACTGAGGTGGTTGTACTCATACTGCACCATGCATTTTAGGTGCAGATCCAAGTGAGATAGAGCATGGCGATTGTTGAGTTCAGACCGACTATCTTTAGAGACTGCAAGGCAGCTGCTAGCGTCCGCAGGGACTTGTTACTCCTTTTGTCATTTCTTTTTTTGGACAGTTAGACAGTTTATATATCTTAGTTCATGGTTTTAGACGCTCATGACTTAGCGACATCCTGAAGTTTGGGACTCGTTTTTGTATTTTATATTATTTATATTTATAGTTGGTTTAGTTTATCAGGAATTAAATTATTAAAAATATTTTATTAAATTCTTATAATCAAATTAGTAGTAATATTTTGGGAATAGGCTTGCCTTGTAATATGATAGGCGTCATCACGGCCATGATTAGATTTTGGGTCGTAACACTATACTTTCACTAATTCAAGGGATATTTACGGCCCAAAACGTGTCGGCCTTCTAGTTTGCCTGATTTTGACCTATTTTTATTTTCTTATCTGGTTTAGCCCTATTCTTATACTTTAGCCTTGAGGCAGAGTCGGAATCAAAGTAACAACATTTTGAACTCAAGCGACCAAAATAGTGTTAAAAGAAAGTGTGAATAATTTTTGTTGTGATAGTTCTGAAAAAGATGGACAAATGTCCATCCATGTGGCAAAATGCATGCAAGTAAAGTGGGAAAATATCCATCCATTTGGCAAGATGCATGCAATTCTTGACAATCATACTTGACAAATGAAAAGAGAATTGACAAATGGCAAGAAAAGCCTTAGCTTTTTGCCTATAAAAGGGTCTTCCCTTAAGCCAATTTCACACAGTAAAAACATCATTTCTCTCCTTTTTTTTCAAGACCCTTGTACAATATTAAATATTAATTATTTTTTTTCTTCTTTATTGTTCCTACTAGCTAGCTGGGTTTGTAATTTAATATTTTATTGATTCCTTTATCCTCTAAATAAATTAGAGATGGGCTTGTTTAATCATGGAAAAATATTTCACATTGCTGAAATAGTTTCTTAAGATAGTGCCCAGTACGACTCAAGTTAATTCGTGTATCTGCTTACAAATAATATTATTGAATTATTATTATTATTATTATTATTATTATTATTATTATTATTTATTATTTTTTTATGTTATTTCCCTACAATCTAAGAAACTATGGCAAGTAATACTACTGCGGAAATTTTTGATGGTGCTACCAATTTTAGTGTTGTCTCTAATGCTACTGTTCCAGCTGTCCTGCTAGATATCCATGGTATTTCAAATATGTTATTGCATCCACAACTTTGGCATACAGTAATGTCAAAACACGAGTATTTAAATATACATGGTTACATATTCAATATTAAAATTAAAACATTCAAGAAAAGTGCACCTCAATGCAAGAGAAGAGTTGGGATAAATGATAATCTCGCTAAGTCGAAATTAAATTTGCATAAAGCGGATAATATAATTCTTACGGTCACTTCCCAAATGAATAATGCGGACAATGTGAGAAATTAGGTGGTAGACTCTGGTGCTACTAGGCACATTTGTGCAGACAAAAATGAATTTTTGTCTTACACCCAAATCGAGGAAGAAGAAGAATATCCTGATGACTCAAGAACAACTCGCTTTCTTGGGAAAGGAAAAATTCTTCTCAAACTTACATCTGGTAAAACTCTAGCATTGAGTGATGTATTGCATGTTCCTAACATCCAAACAAATTTAATTTTTTTGGGATTATTAGGAAAAGTTGGAGTGAAGGTTTATTTTGAAAATAATAAGGTCGTATTGCCAAAAAATAATAATTTTATGGGGAATGGATATTGTAACCATGGTTTATTTTGCTTAGTACTTCCAATACTAGTAATAAAAATGCCTATTTTTCTGCTTATATGGTTGAGTCAATTTCTTTGTGGCATCCTAGACTAAGACATGTTAATGTTGCGTATATAAAGAATATGCAGTCACTAGAATTAATATTTGTTTTAGACTCAAATAATATTAATAAGTACGAAATATGTGCTGAAACTAAAAGTACTAGAAAGACTTATTTATCCGTAAATAAAGAAAATGAATTGTTATCTTCAATTCACATTGATTTGGGCGACTTGAAGCAGATTATGACTAGCGGTGGTAAAAGATATTATGTCACTGTTATTGATGATTTTTCTAGATATAGAAAGTTATATTTGCTTAGTAATAAATATGATGCTTTTAATGCTTTTATTTCTTATAAAATTGAGGTTGAAAATCAACTTAGTAAAAAATCAAGAGAATTAGATCTGATAGAGGGGGAGAATATTTATCTTTGAATGAATTTTGTGAAAGGAATAGAATAATTCTCGAAGTAACTTCGCCTTATTCAACTGAGTCAAATAGAGTAGCTGAAAGGAAAAATAAAATACTAAAAGAGATAATGAACTCTATGTTAGTTAGCTCTAATGATTCTGATAATTCGTGGGGTGAAGCTATTTTATCTGCATGTCACTTACAGAATAGAATACCACATATAAGAACTGGCAAAACTCCTTATAAATTGAGGAAGGATTATAAACCTAACTTGACATATTTAAAAGTGTAGGGGTGCCTTGCTAAAGTTCTTTTAACTGAACCGTCACGACCCCAAATAACACGGTCATGATGGCACCTATCATAGTACTAGGCATGCCAACCCAACAAGTGACCACAGTGAATTCTTTCTACAAAACCATTTTCTAAACCTGATTAAGTCTCGAATTTTTCATAAGAAATATATCAATCAACTAAAATATGTGGAAAACAGTACAAAAAAATACCAACACATCCCAAAAATCCGGTGTCACAAGTCAAGAGCCTCTAGATACAACCCAATCGGACTGACTAATACACAATAAGTTTTAAAATGCAGAAAAACTAAGATAGGAAGGAGGAAAGCAGGGTTGCAGATGCCGTGCAGCTACCTTGCAGTCTCCGGTAAGCTCTGAAAATGCTGGGGACCCTCACTCTGCGGCTCTGGCACCTGGATCTGCACACAAGGTATAGGGAGTAACGTGAGTATACTAACTGAGTAAGTAACTAAAGTAAATAAGGTCTGAGTGTAGTGACGAGTAGTTAGAAATCATTTATAAGAGTATACAACAGAATATCAAATCAACTCAACAGTTTAAAAGCCAGTGTCTTCGTAAAACTTCAGTTTCATTTGAAATACTTTGAAATCATTTACTTAGCAGTTTTTTTATAGAGGCTCATTATAAAAGAAGAGTGAAATTAGCAAAAATGTCACAAAATGGGCCCTTCGGGCGAGGTATCACTCATAAATATAGAATAAGTTTTAAAATGCAGAAAAACTAAGATAGGAAGGAGAAAAGCAGGGTTGCAGACGCCGTGCAGCTACTTTGCAGTCTCCGATAAGCTCTGAAAATGCTGGGACCCTCACTCTGCGGCTCTGGCACCTGGATCTGCACACAAGGTGCAGGGAGTAACGTGAGTACACTAACTGAGTAAGTAACTAAAGTAAATAAGGTCTGAGTGCAGTGACGAGCAGTTAGAAATCATTTATAAGAGTATACAACAGAATATCAAGTAAACTCAACAGTTTAAAAGCCAGTGTCTTCGTAAAACTTCAGTTTCATTAGAAATACTTTTGAAATCATTTACTTAGCAGTTTATTTAACAGAGGCTCATTATAAAAGAAGAGTGAAATTAGCAAAAATTTCACAAAATGGGCCCCTCGAGCGAGGTATCACTCATAAATATAGCTTTTAGGACAAGCCTCTCAATCACTCGTGACTAAGCTTTTGTCACACAGTACTCACACTCTGCACTCTGACTCAATAATATCTTATAATAGTAATAGTTATAATAACCGCTGCGGCGTGCAGCCCGATCCATAGTTTATAGTCGACTACGCTCACTGGGGGTGTACAGACTTCGGAGGGGCTCCTACAGCCCAAGCGTCATATCGCTGCGGCATGCAGCCCAATCCAATATATATCTATATCTATCTATATATATATATATATATATATATATATATATATATCACCATTAGGTCCTCAATCTCTCTCAATCACTAACCTCACAGCCACTTGGGCAAATCATTGGAAATCAGGTAAACTCAGTTCAAACAGTTTTCACATTTTTAAGAAGTAAAGTGATAAAACTAGATTTAAACAATAAATAGGTAAAACATGACTGAGGATATGCTTTGAGAACAAGTAGAGTGAGAAAAAAAATAGTAAAATACCCTAAGGGTCTAAGCAGGTCGACACAAGGCCAAAGTATGGAATATAGCCCAAAATATAGTATCAATCTCTAAAATAGGGAATATCATACAATGTCAAATTAAATATGTGGCTTAATAGCCGCTACGGGACGGACCAAGTCACAATACCTACCGGTGCATGCTCACACGCTCGTCACCTAGCATGTGTGTCACCTTATTTATCAAAAGGATATGTAATATCAGGGTTTCATACCCTCAGTTCTAGATTTACAATGGTTACTTACCTCAAACCGGATGATATACTAATCCGTGACATCTTTGCCTCTCGCCTCAGCCTTAGCTCTCACTGAATCTACCCAAAATCAGAATTATAACATTAGAATATGCTAAGGGAACGAAGCCCATGCGAAAAATAATCAAATTATACCTAAAATCTCGAAATTGGTCCAACCCGGCACCCAAGTTCACATCTTGAAATTCCATAAAAATCACATCAATAGAATCCTTATCCTCCCACGAGTCTATTCATACCAAAAGTATTGAAATAGAACCTCAAATGGACACTCTGTTTACCGTGAAAATGGTAACAACGATTAAATTTGTAAATGTAATTCTAAAAATACGTGATCTATTCCTGAGCTAGTTTGTAAGGGTGGTTAGTGCTAAAACATGAAGTAAAATGGTAAAGATCGAGTTAACCAAAGCAGTAATCGAACCAGTAAGGGGACATTTTTGGGGCACAAGGCAGGCTAGTAGGTACCTCGAAGTCGGGCCTCGAGCCTATCTCAAGATTATCAAGGGTAGTCAGGAAGGGGGATAACAAGTAGAGATATAGATAAGTAAGGCTCTATACTATCAATCTTAAGCCAAATAATGAAGAACAAATGAAGAAACAATAAAGTGCAAGGCGACCTCGAGATCACTAAAGATAGATAACTTAGGAGAAAGTGTCACGACCTGGATTTTCCACCATCGAGAGTCGTGATAGCGCCTACTGTCGGAGCTAGGCAAGCCAAGCATTTAAACATTTTCAGATAACAACCCAACAATAACAATAATAACGAGTCATTTGAATAAAAACGGAAGTCTTTAAAATATAGATAACTTAAAAACCCAAAATGCAGAAGTTAATATTTTTCTACCCAAGACTGGTGTCGCTATCTCACGAACTACTAAAGAGTGCTACAAACAAGTCTGAATAGAAAATACATAAATGTTTGTCTCGGTACAATGAAAAAAACTGAAAACATAGAAAGGGACTTCGGCTTGCGAATGCCAACTAGGATACCTCGTAAATCCCTGGACTGAAGTCAGCTCCCAATCAATATACTACTGATGTGGTCCAAAAGTTGCTCTGGTACCGTGATCTGTGCAAAAGGGCACAGAAGTGTAGCATCAGCACAACCGACCCAATGTGTTGGTAAGTGCCCGGCCTAACCCCGGCGAAGTAGTGACGAGGCTAGACAGGACTACCAAATCAACATGTGCAGTTCAATATATATATATATATATATATATATATATATATATATATATATATATATATATATATATATATATATATATATATATATATATATGCAACAAAAGGAAAGAATACATAATTAAACAGTTAAAAGGGAAGGGAGCATACTATGGGGGGCAGTACAGCCCGGATATAAATTCAGCAATTTAAGTAAGAACAGGGCAATAACCATAATTAATGAGAGCAGGAAAAAAAACCAACAGTTGCATGGCATCAACCTTCGTACTTTTACTCTCATTCTCGCCAAAAGCAATCATATAAAGTGCACGGCATCACCCTTCGTGCTTTCCCTCACATAACTCTCATATCATAGCACGAAATGATCCTTCGTGCAATTATAATCAAATTAGAGCACGGAATGTCCCTTCGTGCATAAATAATCAAAACATGGCACGGAATGACCCTTCGAGCAAATATAATCAAACATGACACGGAATGACCCTTCGTGCAATTATAATCAAAACATGGCACGTAATGATCCTTCGTGCAAATATAATCAAACATGGCACGGAATGACCCTTCATGCAATTATAATCAAAACATGGCACGGAATGACCCTTCGTGCATTATCACTCTTCCTCACCAAAATAGTAATCACAACCAAACGGGGCGAGGGAATAAACAAATAATAAGAAATGTCACGGCAAGGGAAAACACAATTAAACAGCTAAATCCCGGCAAAGGAGCAACAACAACGACTTTCACATCCTGGCAACGGAGATAATCAATATACTCAAACCATCCCAGCAAGGGATTTAATCATATCTCTTTCCATTTCATTCATTTCTTACTCACTATCATTTTTATCGTTCGAGCCAACGCCCCAAAGAATTCACAATTCATCACTAATCCTCATACTCTTCACATTATGTAGAATTCATAAATTAGCATGGAAGAGTCCCAAAAATATCAGAATAAGTACAAACAAGGACCCACGGTCATGCTAGACACCGGTGTATAGATACTCCTCACCATGCCTACACACCGTACTCGATCATTTAGCAATTAGCAAATAATAACACTCTAATCATATTCCCTCAACCCAAAGTTAGATCAAACACTTACCTTAGGCATAATTAATTCAATAATATCAATAAAGACTCAATGGCAACACCCCATAGCCTAGCTATGAATTTCCTAGCATTCTTCCAAATATACCAAAATTCAACACCAGGCCCACATGGTCCAAACACGAGGCTCGGACCAAAACCTAATCACCCATAACCCCACGAGTTCAAATATGCAATTTGTTTTAAGATTCGACCCCAAATTAAGGTTGAATCAGACAAAATTCTCACAACCCTAACTCTACCCAAAACCCCTAATTTCTACTTTTATTTCATGATTTAGGTCTAGGATTTCAGTAATTAATGAAGAAGAGTGAAGGAATTAGGTAGGAAATCACTTACCCAAAGACTTTGGTGAGGAAGAGCTTCAAAAATCGCCCCTAGAGCTTGGAGAAGACAAGTTTTACGAAAAATGGGAATAATCCCGTAATGGGTCTATTTTGAGCTTTTAAATTAACTGGGCAAAATTGCTATATGCGATCGCGGAAAGGGAATTGCGATCGCATAGAGTAAAGGTCTTTAGTCACTGTGATTGCGATGGGGCGAATGCGAACACGTAGAGGAAATATGAGTGGGGCAAGGAAAATGCTCTATGCGATCGCGAGGTGGGCAATGCGATCGCATAGGGATGGGAAGCTGGGCATTGCGATCGCACAAGGGCTGTTGCGATCGCATAGAACAAAACTAGGCTTCTTGAAATTTTTACACTATGTGATCGGGGGAGAAGCTATGCGATCGCATAGAACAACGTATCAGATATCAAAACTGAACACTTTCTGCAATTTTACTAAGTTCAAAACACCCCGAACCACCTCCAAATCACTCCCGAGCCCTCGGGGATCCTAACCAAACACACACACTAACTCAACAACCTCATACGAACTCAACTGTGCGATCAAACTGCCAAAATAACATCAAAATCAATGAATTAAACCTCAAATTCCTCATTTTTCATTCTAACTTCATGAACTTCAAATTTTAGATATTTAGGTCCAAAACATGTCAAATGACATCCGATTTCGACCAAATTTTACAGAAAGCGCTTAACACATATTTAAGACTTGTTCCGGGCGTCAGAACAAAAATACGAGCCCGATACCATAGTCTTTTAATCAATTTTTATTTTATTTTCCTTAATAATTTCAGAAAAACAATTTCACAGAAAAATTCTTTTCCTCGTGTTCTAGACCTTGGATTTCGACTCCGGGCACATGCCCGAGTCCCATATTTTTCTACGGACCCTCCAGGACCGTCAAATCACAGGTCCGGGTCCATTTACAAAAACGTTGACCGAAGTCAACTTTAATAATTTTAAAGCCTCATTTTGAAATTTTCCACATAATTGAACATATAATCTTTCCGGCTACATGTCCGGACTGCGCATGCAAATCGAGGAAACTAAAAGTGAGGTTTTCAAGGCCTTGAAAGCGCGGAAAAAGAGAGAAATCTGGTGATGACCCTTTGGGTCGTCACATTCTCAACTCTAAAACAATTGTTCGTCCTTGAACGGACAAAAGAAAGAAGTACCTGAGTCAGGAAATAGATGAGGATAGCGGCTCCGTATATCAGACTCGGA
>MU758895.1:196127-243106 GCA_026770625.1 Nicotiana glauca | reverse complement strand
TATATATATATATATATATGCAAAAAAAGGAAAGAATACAGAAATTAAATAGTTAAGAGGGAAAGGAGCATACATGGGGGGGGGGGCAGTACAGCCCGGATATAAATTCAGCAATTTAAGTAAGAACAGGGCAATAACCATAATTAATGAGAGCGAAAAAAAAATCAACAGTTGCATGGCATCAACCTTCGTGCTTTTACTCTCATTCTCGCCAAAAGCAATCATATAAAGTGCACGGCATCACCCTTTGTGCTTTCCCTCACATAACTCTCATATCATGGCACGGAATGATCATTCGTGCAATTATAATCAAATCAGAACACAGAATGTCCCTTCGTGCATAAATAATCAAAACATGGCACGGAATGACACTTCGTGCAAATATAATCAAACATGTCATCGAATGACCCTTCGTGAAATTATAATCAAAACATGGCACGGAATGACCCTTCGTGCATTATCACTCTTCCTCACCCAAACAGTAATCACAACCAAACGGGGCGAGGGAATAAACAAATAATAAGAAATGTCCCAGCAAGGGAAAACACAATTAAATAGCTAAATCCCGGCAAGGGAGGAACAACAACAACTTTCACATCCCGGCAAGGGAGATAATCAATATACTCAAACCATACCGGCAAGGATTTTAATCATATCTCTTTCCATTTCTTTCATTTCTTACTCACTAGCATTTTTATCGTTCGAGCCAATGCTCCAAAGAATTCACAATTCATGACTAATCCTCATACTCTTCACATTATGTAGAATTCATCAATTAGCATGGAAGAGTCCCAAAAATATAAGAATAAATACAAACAAGGACCCACGGTCATGCTAGACACCAGTGTATAGATACTCATCACCATGCCTACACACCGTACTCGATCATTTAGCAATTAGCAAATAATAACACTCTAATCCTATTCCCTCAAGGAAAAGTTAGATCAAACACTTACCTCTGTCCAAAGAATAGGAATCAATCCTCAAATACCGCCTTGCCTATACAATCCGATTCCGAAACAATGATATCTAGGTATAATTAATTCAATAATATCAATAACGACTCAATGGCAACACTCCATAGCCTAGATATGAATTTCCTAGCATTCTTCCAAAAATACCAAAATTCGACACCAGGCCCACATGGTCCAAACACGAGGCTCGGACCAAAACCCAATCACCCATAACCCCAAGAGTTCAAATATGCAATTTGTTTTATGATTCGATCCCAAATTGAGGTTGAAACACCCAAAATTCTCAAAACCCTAACTCTACCCAAAACCCTAATTTCTACTTTGATTTCATGATTTAGGTCTAGGATTTCAGTAATTAATGAAGAAGAATGAAGGAATTAGGTGTGAAATCACTTACCCAAAGACTTTGGTGAAGAAGAGCTTAAAAATCGCCCCTAGAGCTTGAGAAGACAAGTTTTATGAAAAATGGGAATAATCCCGTAATGGGTCTATTTTGAGCTTTTAAATTAACTGGGCAAAATTGCTCTATGCGATCGCGGAAAGGGAATTGCGATCGCATAGAGTAAAGGTCTTTAGTCGCTGCGATCGCGATAGGGCGAATGCGAACGCATTGAGGAAATATGACTGGGGCAAGGAAAATGCTCTATGCGATCGCGAGGTGGCAATGTGATCGCATAGGGATGGGAAGCTGGGCATTGCGGTCGCACAAGGGCTGTTGCGATCGCATAGAACAAAACTAGGCTCTTGAAATTTTTACACTATGCGATCGCAGGAGAAGCTATGGGATCGCATAGAACAACGTACCAGATATCAGAACTGAACACTTTCTGCAATTTTACTAAGTTCAAAACACCTCGAACCACCTCCGAATCACTCCCAAGCCCTTGGGGCTCCTAACCAAACACACACACTAACTCAACAACCTCATAAGAACTCAACCTTGCGATCAAATCGCCAAAATAATATCAAAATCAATGAATCAAACATCAAATTCCTCATTTTTCATTCTAACTTCATGAACTTCAAATATTAGATATTTAGGTCCGAAATACGTTAAACGACGTCCGATTTCGACCAAACTTTACAAAATCTCCTAACACATATTTAAGACTTGCTTCGGGTGTCGGAACCAAAATACGAGCCCGATACCATAGTCTTTTAATTAATTTTCATTTTTATTTTCCTTAATAATTTTAGAAAAATAATTTCACAGAAAAATTCTTTTTCTCGGGTTCCAAACCTCGAATTTCGACTCCGAGCAATGCCCGAGTCTCATATTTTTCTACGGACCTTCCGGGACCGTCAAATCACGGGTCTGGGTCCGTTTACCAAAAATATTGACCGAAGTCAACTTTAATCATTTTAAAGCCACATTTTGAAATTTTTCACAGAATTTAACATATAATCTTTCCGGCTATGCGCCCGGACTGCACATGCAAATCGATGCAACTAAAAGTGAGTTTTTCAAGGCCTCGGAAGCACGTAAAAAGAGAGAAATCCGGTGATGACCATTTGGGTCATCACAGAGAGAGAGAGAGATAGATTATTGCATTGTGGAGAAGTGGAGCAACATCAGTCCTGTGCAAGGTAGGGTGAGTCTTTCTTATATAGGCGAGGGGACTCGATATAGTACAGGGTGAATTAAATGTAAAGATACAAGGATGGGACATATGGACAATACTCTAGAACCTATTGGCTTAGGCTATCCCCTCGGGGGCTTATCGTCTGCGTGACTTCTGCTAGGTTATGGACATATCCTCTAACCTTTGAGCCACGGATTATACTCGAGATAAGGAGCTCGACCACGACCTTATGGCCTCGACATGCCGTTAGGGTACTCCGAACGTACCTCGATGGCGGGAAATATCCTCCTTCGATTTTACCACACACAGATAGTCTCCGCGTTTCCTATGTCGAAGTGATAGGAAACGATACTGAATCATAGCCTCGAGGCCATTATTACCATGATATTATACATATAAGAGCATTTAATGCCATAGTCTCGAGAACTGTGCGGGTCCGCCATCACATGCGGTAATCGAGGAGTTCATGAACTACTGTAGGTTAGTCCCTTCCGCTTCCCCAATAGATTCCTATAAAACGCTCCTATCACCAGATGATCCTCATCTTTGCCCTTCCTCTAGGCTTGTGAACCAGAATTTCAACTTATTCGACATATTTTCATATTTCTCTCTTTTTTCGAAAAGGCTTCGTCATTATTCATGGCCAGGACTTCCAGGACAGTACCCCGTCGAAATGACACTGCATCATTTTCCCAGTCGGCAAGGGGGGAGAATAAATCGGTTCCTTCTTTAGAGCACTGGACCCCTTCCAAACTTGATACATCGAAGGATTTTGGCACCGAGACTCCTGCGTCTATGTTGGGCTGATGCGAAAATTATATCGATACATTAGCATTGTGATTAATGTCAAAAATGGGAGGAGTGACTGTCGATGGAGTGAAGGAGTGACAGTGGAAATTCCTGCCTCCTGTGATGATATTGCTGGTTTCAAGGAGGGCTTTCTTCACGTGTATACCTATCCATTCACCCTAGGTCCCGATGAATCTGTAAAATCCCCTTCTTTGGAAATTGATCCTGTGATCCTCAACTTCTGTATTTGGTATCGAGCGACCCTTGGCCAGATCTCCCCGTCTTTTTGGAGGATTGTGCTGATGCTCAGGCACTTCACTGAGGAGATCGCAGGTGAAGTTTTCACCCTCAACCATCTTGTCAGATTATACCGTCCTCGGCTATACTGAGGCTTGATCAAGCTTTGGCAACAGTCCAAAAAACATTTCTTTACAAGTGTTGATGAAAGGAAGGACTGGGGTTGGATGAGCAGGTTTGTTCAGGTACGAACCTCGGACATCATCCGGGTCCAATGGATGCCCTTTCCCGAATAGTGGAACTATCGGCGTAAGTATATTTTCCCTCTAATCGTTTCTCAATTTTTTTTCCGAGCGTTGTGATAACCTCTTGGAGACTTTCTCTAGCTTCTCCTTGGCATCCCTAGGAGATCCCAAACTTGGCGAGGTGGATCGAGCATTTGGACAGGAGGTTTTCATATCATATTTGGTCCTGGGCCATCATGGCTGAGAAGCGCTAGGTGGCGAAGAACCATAGTGAGGTTTTTTTTCTACATGTGTCTCGTATTTGTATTCCCCATGGGCTCTAATTAATGGCGTTGTGCATTCATCATGTTGGTGCAGGCCTCAGAGAAAATATGCTGATGAGGCCACCCCCTGGCGGTGAAACGGAGAACTTGGGTCTTGGCACGAACAAGAAAAATAAGAGTGGTTGTTGCCCGACCTGACGAGACTGCTGTCCCAACCTCTGATCCGAATCCTGGTGTCAGCGGGGAAGATGATGATGGAAGTCCACTAAGAAGGAGGTCGAGGCCCGGCGAAAGGGGTTCGTTGGTGCCCCAATCGAAGGCTACTGAGTCCAGGACGACGAGGGCTAGCAAGGCTAAGGAGCTAGAGGTCATTGATGAGAATGTCGATGTGGTTTTGAATCACTTGGCCAGATTCAATGTAGCTTCTGCCAGCAGGGCTATAGGTTCAGATGTGATAGAGTTTGGAGCCTTCCAAGGGCATGGGCTGCTATTTGAGGGAGTCGATGACCCGACCGACTTCATTCAAAACTATCCAGTCTCATTGAGAGAGTTGAGAGACACTGGGAGGATGGTTGGTGCCACGGACAGCACTTCCTTCGGAGGGGAAGGCTTTATTGCCAACATTCTTGATGGCATAACTGACAGAGTTGACTTTGATGTATCTGACGCCGCTAATGCAGTGGAGAAATCCCTACGGCAGGTGACAATTTTTCTTCGAGTGTTTCTTTTCTTAATTTTCCTATTATGTCATAGTGCAAAGAGATATATGAGTGTGTCATCGCTCAGCTCCGTGGGGGGACTTGCATGCAATGAGAGGGAGCGTGATGCTATTGCTTCAAAACTACAAGACTCAAAGTCTCGAGGCATCTAGGGAGATAAAGAGTTGAAGGATCTTCGAGCCTTTTTAGAGGCAGAACTTCGGGAAAAGACTGTTCTTACTGCACAGGTATTCTTCTTTTTCTTTTATATATGCTCCCACGCTTGGTATCTATATGTATTTTTCGTTCACATATTCACCATCTTGCTTTTTAACGAAGTTTGAGCAAAGAACCTCGAGGATAGCCGAGTTGGAAGTGGAGGTCTCCGGGCTGAGGGAGCGGAATGAGAATGCGACCAGGGAGTTGGTGACATCACGAGGCCTTCTTTCAGACGCCCGCTAGGAGATTGTTGCTTTGGCTGATGCTAATCTTGATACCGAACGAGATGTTGCTGCTTACAAAGTGGACGCGGCTACGGCACATGCGATGGCTAGTGACATATCCCTAGCAGCTGAGTAGAAACTGGTCCATGCAGTTGATCATGCCAAGGCGAAAGGGATGAGGGAGGTCCTGGAAAAACTCAAGGATCGGGGCTTCGAGTTATCTACTAACCTGAACAAGGCCCATGTGACAGAGGAGGAGCTGGAGCACTTAATTGTTCCCGGCGAGGGTGAAGAGTATAGCGGCAAGGTGTAGTCTCCGAGCCTCCCTTCTCTTTTTTGTATGCCCCTTCTTCTTTCTTTTTTGTTTCATATGTTATTGCAAAGATGTACGACTATTTTGTTAATATATGAAAGGATCCTTTTTGTATTTTGTAGCCAAGGTTGAGTTGATAGCTTCTTCGGACCGACGTCAGCGATTCGCTGAGGTCTCCCCCCTACTTTCATGAATTACATGGGAGCCTGGAGTAATTCCACCATTGCGTTCCCCAAGGGGAGGGTGACGTTAACGCGGCCAAAATTAATTGCCCTATTTGGGCAATTATGCGGTTGTTGTCTGGGTCTTATATATTCGTCTATCCCTCCCTCAAGCAATGATTCTATTGTTTCTTTTTTGATAAGTTCATCTCTTCTGTAGAGCCAGGTGCCCTCAGCGAGCTTCTTGACTTCTTTGCTTTAGGTGATTTCTGCCTGGATACTCCTCTTTTACCCATTATTCTGTCATGGCCATGGTTGTCGCTTTGACGCGTGGTGCTTGGATGAAGGAGACTCCTTCTTGTATTTTGCCTTTGGCAGGCGATAGTGTCCTTCCTTTGACGTCGTGGGAGTGGTGTTCGAAGCATACTGCCTCGAGGAGCATTTCTACGACGGTAAAACCTACCAATATTTTGGGCTACCGGAGGCATGTATCAAGAATTACCTCTTCGATGGTAGAGGAAGACCTCAAGGCGATTAGGAGAAAAGTGGATAGGGGAAGGCCTGGTTCTGCAAGCCCCTTCCCCCGAGGAGAATGTCACGACGTATGTTGAAGGTTTCTTGAGCGTGTATTCTATCGTTATCATTCCAAGTTCCCCGAACCGGGTTGTGCTTGATTTTCATAAGAGGTATCAAGTAATGCTGGCACGGGTTCATCCCTTCTTCTGGAGCATAGTGTGGTCGATTAGATATTTTTCCGACAAGGCTGGATACATTTTACTCTTAGTCACCTCATAAGGTTGTACCGGCCATTACGCTTCTGAAGCCTGGTTGCTCTTCAGCATAGGTCTACTCTGGCTCCTATGATTGGCGGTCAAGAGGATAAAGACCACGAATGGATGAGCTAGTTTGTTTGAGTTTGGACGACTAACATTATCCCCAGAGAATTCTTAACGTTTCTTTCGAAATGGAGCTCCACGCGTAAGCACTCTGTTCGAGCTGTATTTTCTTCATATGAGGTCAGACTCACAGTGTTTTCTTACCGTCTTTTGCTTATAGCAACTCGTTGGTTGCCTGATGAGGTTCCGGACTTAGCCGAATGATCTCGTAAGCTGGCAGCATGCTGGACTCATGATAGGCACCGGTGGAGAGATCTTTTAAAAGGGAGGTGGGAGGTAAATTATCGTGGTAGGTGCCCGGCATTCTCTTCCCACCCTTCTCTTTTCTTTTTCAGGGGCGGCCTCCTCTTTTCTGACTTGCTTGGTTCCCCTACTATAGGTGCTGGGAGTTCATTCGAGGAGAGACCCCCGGTTCAAGAATCAAGGAGTTCTGGAAAAAGAAAAGATGTTTCGTAGTGTGAGAAGGCTTGCAGTGAGGCACCTTCTCAGCAGCGGCTGAGAGGAAATGACTCGGTCGGTCGGCCAACTTTCGGGACTGAAGCTTTATTGGACATAGCTTTGGCCCTCAGTAAGGCTCATCATTTTGTCCTTGCCGTGAGTTTTCGACCGTGGTAAGGATGTTTCAGCCCAATACTTTCTTCTTTTTTCTTCATATGCTTGGCTTCTCTTTTTTAGGCTTTTGACAGGCTCAATGCCAAGCTGCTTCATCGCAAGACCCAACTGCTAGAAGCTCTGGAAAGGGGAAAATTCCACCTACTTCTATGTATGGTAAAGGAAAATGAGCTTGTTTCTTTAAGGTATGGGGCGGATCGAAGCTGTGCTCAGGAGTCCCTCTTGGAGAAACAGGTATTCCGCCTTTCGTGTTGGCTCATATTTACTGCCCATCCCTCTTTCTATCTTTTCCGGCCTTTGAAGCACTATTGTTTCAGTTTAAGGGCAAGGCGGATGAGCTGGAGCAACTCTAGGGCGAGGTTGGTGCTTCCAATCGTGAATTTTCCGAGTTGCAATCGCGCGTGATGCTCATTCGGAGGTCAAAGAGAGAGCTGAGGCTGCGAAATCTGTTTTGAGGCACAACTTCAGGCTGCTCGTGCGAATGACCCTGCTCGGGCGAAGATGATCACGAGGCTCTCATCTGAGCTATCAAGGGCAAAAACTGAGGTGGTGAACGTCCAGGCCGAGGTCGTAATAAATAACACTCGGGCGGGGCAAAAGGTGGCAGCCTATTCAAAGAGTGTTGATGTTGTTAGGGCCAAGCTGAAGAAGGCCCTTGATCGTGCAGGCAATAGTAGGGAATATGAGAGATGCAGATCCCGGAGGGAGACCCTCGAAAAGATTCATGCCAGAGGCTTCGATCTCTCAGAGGAGATCGGACATGCCATGGGAGCAGAGTTTAATGCTATTTTTTTATATCTGATGATAAGGAGGAGGCCGAGGGGAAGTAGCTGCTAAAAAAGGAAATAAAGGGGGAACAAGCATTCCCTGCCTTCTTTGCTTTATATATGAATATATAGATCTCACCATACGACGCAGGCCGAGATTGCTCCCTGTTGTTGACATGTAATAATAAGGAGGGGGAACCCCGCAACTTGTAATTTCTATATTTATGCTTGATGGAGTCTTTTCACTAGATCGATTCAATCCTGGAGTAGCCTTTAGGCTTGCATTTTTTGACTACCTTCGGGTTCAGTCTCCGAGTCGGGATCCGACTCGAGCTTAACTTATCCTATGTCCAATCTCCTAGTCGTATTGCAATTCGAGCTGTAATTGAACCTTTAATCTTTCCGGAGGTTTTGATCGGTGATAGTGGCATTGATTTTACGCTCTTGGGAGTATCATAATGTTTGGGTCCAGTATCTGAGTCGCATTGCGACTCGAGCGGTAATCGACCCTTAAATCTCATTCGAGCTCTCGGCCAACGATGGAGGCCTTTCTGTTGCTTGGTCATTGAGACCTTTTGGTATGAGGCCCGAAGGCTTTCTTAGCTGGTGACTATGGCACTTGTTGTTTGGTCGTGGAGTCCTTTGAATATGAGGCCCGGAGGCTTTGCTTTTGTTGCGGATAAGCCGAAATAGTCTTCTTTGAAGCGTGGAATGCTTTAAAAATATTTTTTATTGCTTGACAAGAATATAAGCTGTAAATACATGTTGTCCTGTTGGTGTGAGTCTGGTCCACATGGGTGTGACTTCACTGATTATCCTATGTGCTTGTATGATTCCACATTGGAAAATTTTAGAAGAGAGAGGAACATGATCTCGTCAGGTCTTCTCCCCGGGGATATGCAGTCCTGCTAATAATCTTGTTGGTAGAACCTTCTTCCTGTTAGAAACTCGGTCGAGGAAAGAATGCTCAGCGGCCCCGGTGATGTTTTCCTCGAGCTACTTCCTTGTTGTTGGAGACGTGTTGTACCTCGAATAATCTCTTCCGTTCGCGTCGTGTGGATGATGCCTCCATTCATTCAGTGTCAGCTCCTCTGCTGGGAATCTAACCGGGTATGCCAAACCCGAGGAGGTTTTTTGAGGGTCATCTATGGCCCTGACTTGGGTCTAGTGTTGGTTGTTGGCATCCGACCAAGCCTCGATCGGATATTTGACCAAGCTTCGCTTGAACTGCTCTGGAGTCGTTGGGTATGCTTTGTTTGGGTTTTGGGTGAAGGCCTGAGCCGCCCTACTACTCGGGACTGGGAGCGGTCTTATTTGTCCTGTCGGGGAGTAGGATGCGACTTCCCATGATACTTTATTTCTTCTTCTTCCGGCCTTCGATGCATTGGGCCCTTTTGGCATGATCTTGATGGCGTCGGTGTGTGCCTCTACGGACTGTGCTAGTACGGTGAGCGAGTCCTCGAGATCAAGTGTCGAACAATGGCACTGCGTCATGGTTTCATCCGAGGGAGTATCTTCAAATCTCCTTATTGGGACAGGCCCGAGTTCTCCATTTTGGAGGTCGACGTTCCTGTACGGGCGTGCGTAAGTGGTGATGCACCCGTGAGGACTTGAGGTCCTATCACTCCTGGGGGATTTTGTCATTTCGGACTTTCATGAAATGGGTTCTGGGATCGTACATTCGGGAGACGGTTTCTATAGGAGTCTCCGCGAGCATGATTCAATCTTTACGATAAGGTCCTCTAGAATCCTTACTGCTACAGGAAAGGTTGTCGGTTCGTCATTGCCCCATACCTCGGGCATTAGCTCAAAATGAGGAGATATTTGGGGTGTTGTCGCGCTGAGAGTCTCTGGGTGGCTCTGTAACTGAGATAAAGCGAAATGTTGTTCCTGCAACATTTCAAAAATAATGCAAAGATTAACTTCCCGTTCTACCCGGGCTGGGATTTTTTGGGCTTCCTGTTGGTTAACGTGCTGCGCGCCGCCATTGGTGCACGAGGCTTCGTAATCCCACTGTGTGGCATGCAGATCCATGTCCGCTCGAACCGATCTAGATGCACTATCAAGGTCCTGCGATGTAGCGCGAGCCGTTAGAACGGCCATACTGTTCTCTTTGCGATTTCTGAGGTTATCATCCTTGATTTCCCTTATCGAGCTGATCATTAACCTTAAATCGAAAGATCTTGGGCAAGAAAAAGTGTGAAAGATATCATGCGTATAAGTGACGAAACTAACAAGAAAATAATCATTATTAGTTTTAGCCCCACGGTAGGCGCCAAACTGTTTAATGTGAAAATGGTAACAATAATTAAAGTTGTAAATGGGATTCTAAATTACTTGATCTATTCCCAAGCTAGTTTGTAAGGGTGGTTAGTGCTAAAACGTGAAATAAAATGGTAAAGATCGTATTAACCAAAGTAGTAATCGAACCAGTAAGGGGACATTTCCCAGGCGCAAGGCAGGCCAGTAGATACCTCGGAGCCGGGCCTCGAGCCTATCTCAGGCTTAGCAAGGGTAATCGGGAGGGGGATAACAGGTAGAGATATAGATAAGTAAGGCTCTATACTATTAATCTTGAGCCAAATAGCGAAGAACAAATGAAGAAAAAATAAAGTGCTAAGGCGACCTCAAGAACATTGAAGACAGATAACTTAGGAGAAAGAGAGAGAGAGATATTATTGCATTATGTAGAAGTGGAGCAACATCAGTCCTTTACAAGGTAGGGTGAGTCCCCCTTATATAGGCGAGGGGACTCGATATAGTACAGGGTGCATTAAATGTAAATATACAGGGATGGGACGTCTAGACAAGATACTAGAACCTATTGGCTCAGGCTATCCCCTCGGGGGCTTATCGTCTGCGTGAATTCTGCTAGGTTGAGGACAGATCCTCTGATCTTCGAGCCACTACAGAACCGCGGATTATACTCGAGATAAGGAGCTCGACCATGACCTTATGGCCTAGAAGTGCCGTTAGGGTACTCTGAACGTAACTCGATAGTGGGAAATAGACTCCTCTGATTTTACCGCGCACACTCTCAAATCCCAACTCAAGGCTCTCTATCAAACCCTAATACCTCAATTTTCTTCTTTAATTTTCACTAATACCATGATTAAATAATGGAAAAAGGGTAATAAACACAATTAATGAAGCTTAGATAGCTTACCTAACTGATAATCTTCGATTTCCCCTAGAATATCACTGCCCTAGCTCACTTCTCGTCTTAAAAGAAGGAGAACTTAGCAAAAATTTGCGAAGAAAGCCTTGTATACCTTCTGACCTTGGGATTTCGCTCCTGCGGACCCTTTTTCCGCTTCTGCGCTACCGCTTTTGCGGTCAAGCTACCACTTCTGCAGTTTTCACTTAAAATCCTGGAACTGCACTTGCGCCCTATTTCCCGCATCTGCAGTCTCATAGGTGCGCTCAAGATTTCACACCTGCGACTTCTGGTCCTCTAGTCCCTGGCCGCTTCTACGGATTACCCAACGCTTATGCGATCACGCACCTGTGGTCCCCAATCTGCAGGGGCAGCAACTTCAGCTGCTCATTTCCAAAACCAAACTTTCTGAATTCATCTCTAGGCCCCCGAAACCTCAACCAAAAGTACGATCAAGTCATATAACAACATAAAAACTTATAACAACCTTCAGAACACTCAAAACAACATCGAATCACCAAAACACCCTCGGATTCAAGCCAAGGATTCTAAAACTTCCAAATTCTGCTTTCGATCAAAAAGTCCATCAAACCTCATCCGAATGACCTGAAATTTGGCACACACATCACAATTGACATAAAAGACCTACTCCAACTTTCAGAATTCTATTCCGACCCCTATATCAAAATCTCACCGATCAATCGAAAAATGCCAAAATTCCTATTTCGCCAATTTAAGCCTAAATCTACTTCAGACCTCCAAAACACATTCCGATCACACTCCTAAGTCCCAAATCACCTTCTAAAGCTTTCCAAACCATCAGAATTCACATCCGAGCCCGTTTTTGCATAAGTCAATATCCGGTTGACTTTTCTAACTTAAACTTACTCAAACGAGACTAAGTGTTTCAAACCTTACCAAAACCTTTCCGAACCTGAACCAATCGACCCGATAACGTATAACACAGCTGAACAAGACAAAAAAAGTAGAAATAGGGAGAATGGGGCGGTAAGTCATGAAATGACCAGCTGAGTCATTACATCCTCCCTCTCTTAAACAAACATTCGTCCTTGAATGAGTCAAGAAACATACCTGAAGACTTAAATAGGTAAGGATATCAGCACTGCATCTCCCGCTCGGTCTCCCAAGTAGCCTCCTCCACGGGATAACCTCTTCACTGCGCTTTTACTGAAGTTATATCCTTTGATCTCAACTTTCAAACCTGGCGCTCCAAAATAGCTATTGACTCCACATCATAAGTCAAATCATTGTCTAACTGAACTGTGCTGAAATCCAAGACATGAGATGGATCGCCAATATACTTCTGGAGCATAGAAACATGAAATACCGGATGCAGACTTGATAAGTTGGGTGCAAAGAAAGCTCATAAGCCACCTCCCGAATCCTTCGAAGCACCTCAAAAGTCCTAATGAACCGAGGACTAAATTTACCTTTCTTCCCAAATCTCATAACACCCTTCATGGGTGAAACCTTCAATAGAACCTTCTCACCAACCATGTAGGACACATCCTGAAAATTCTTGTTAGCATAACTCTTTTGTCTCGACTGTGATGTACAAAGCCTCTCCTGAATCACCTTCACCTTGTCTAAAGCATCTTGTACCAAGTCTATACCCAATAGCCTAGCCTCACCCAGCTCAAACCAACTGATCGAAGATCTACATCGTCTCCCATACAAAACCTCATATGGAGCCATCTGAATACCCGACTAATAGCTGTTGTTATAAGTAAACTTTACGAGCGGTAGAAACTAATCCCATAACCTTCCAAAATCAATGACACAACAACGCAACATGTCCTTTAATACCTGAATAGTGCATTCAGACTGCCCGTCCGTCTGAGAATGAAAAGTTGTGCTCAACTCAACCTGAGTACCCAACTCTTGATGTACAGACTTCCAAAACTATGAAGTAAACTGAGTGTCCCTATCTAAAATGATGGAAACTGGGACACCATGCAAACTAACAATCTCCTTGATATAGATCTCTGCCAACCACTTTGAAGAATAGGTAGTACACACAGGAATGAAGTGCGCGGACTTGGTCAACCGATCCATAATGACCCACATGGTAATCCGCTCCCACTTCCACTGTGGAATATCCATCTGCTGAAGCAAGTCACCCAGTCTCTGATGCTCATATTTCACCTGCTGACAATTGAGACACTGAGCCACAAATCCCACAATGTCTTTCTTCATTCTCCTCCACCAATAATGTCATCTCAAATCCTGATACATCTTCGCAGCACCCAAATGAATAGAATACCACGAGCTATGGGCCTCTTCTAGAATCAACTTCCGAAGCCCATCCACATTGGGCACACATATCCGGCCCTGCATCCTCAATACTCTATCATCACCAGTAGTCATATCTCTGGCATCATCGTGCTTAACTCCATCCTTTAGGACAAGCAAACGAGGATCATCATACTGGCGCTCTCTGATGCGATCAAATAAGGAGGACCAAGAAACAATACAAGCCAATACCCAACTGGGCTCCGAAATATTTGACCTCACTAATCATTGGCCAAGGCCTGAACATCAACTACAAGAGATCTCTCCCCAACTGAAATATACACCAAACTCCCCATACTCCCCGCCTTCCTACTTAAGGCATCGGCTACCATATTGGCCTTCCCCGAATGGTACAAGATAGTGATATCATAGTACTTTAGCAGCTCCAACCATCTTCGCTTCCTCAAATTCAAATCCTTCTATTTGAACACGTGCCGGAGGCTACGATGATTAGTAAACACCTCACAAGACACACCATACGAATAATGCCTCCAAATCTTCAACGCGTGAACAATGGCAACCAATTCTAAATCTATGAACAAGGTAGTTCTTCTCATGGGGTTTCAACTGATGAGAAGCATAAGCAATAACTCTACCACAATACATCAACACACACCAAATACCAACTCTCGAAGCATCACAATACACGATATATGAACCTGAAGCTAATGGCAAAACTAACACTGGAGTTGTGGTCAAGGCAGTCTTGAGCTTCTGAAAGCTCTCCTCACACTCATCCAACCACCTGAATAAAGCACCCTTTTGAGTTAACTTGGTCAAGGGCGACACAATAGATGAAAATCCCTAAAAAAAACCGGCGGCAATAACCCGCCAAACCAAGAAAGTTGCGAATCTCTATGGCTGAGGATGGTTTGGGCCAACTCTGAACTGCCTCTATTTTCTTCGGATCAACCTGAATACCCTTGCTATAACCATGTGCCCCGAGAAATCCATTGACCTGAGCCAAGACACGCTTAAAGAACTTTGCATATAGTTTCTCCTCCCTCAGCCTCCGCAACACAACTCTCAAATGCTCTATGTGCTCCTCCTAACTATGCTAATACACCATAATATCATCAGTGAAAACTATGAAAAACGAGTCGAGATAAGGCCAAAACACACTATTCATCAAATGCATGAATGTTGTTGGGGCATTGGTCAGCCCAAAAGACATCACCAAAAACTCATAATGACCATATCGAGTTCTAAAAGTCGTCTTAAGATTATCTGAGTCCATGATCTTCAACTGGTGATAACCTGAAGCGAGATCAATCTTGGAGAACACTCCTGCTTCCTGAAGCTAGTCAAACAAATCATCGATACGAGGCAAAGGATACTTGTTCTTGATTGTTACTTTGTTCAACTACTTGTAATAAATGCACATCCTCAACGTGCCATCATTCTTTTTCACAAATAGAATAGGTGCACCCCAAGGCGGCACACTAGGACAAATAAATCGCTTATCAAGGAGTTCCTGAAGTTGCTCCTTAAACTCCTTCAACTCTGTTGGTGCCATACGGTAAGGTAGAATAAATATGGACTGAGTGCCCGGAACCAGATCAATACCAAAATCAATATCCTTTTCCGGTGGCATACTCGACAAGTCTGCAGGAAACACATTGGGAAAATCCCTCACAACAGAAACATAATCAATGCTAGGAGTCTTTGTACCAACATCCCTTATAAAGGATAAGTATGAAAGACAACCCTTCCCAAATATTCGTTGGGCCTTTAGAAATGAAATCACCCTACTGGGGACAAAATTAGTAGAACCTCACCACTCAATCCGTGGCACACCTGGCATAGCCAATGTCACTATCTTACCATGACAGTCCAATATAGCATGACAAGAAGATAGCCAATCCATGCCCAATATCACATCAAAGTCCACCATACAGAGCAATAACAGGTCCACTCAGGTCTCAAAACCCGCAATAGTCACCATACATGACTGATATACTCATTTCACAATAATAGTATTGCCCAATGGAGTAGATACACGAACAGATTAAACAAGATACTCATGGGGCGTATCCAGATAATGGGCAAAGTATGATGACACATATGAAAAAGTGGAATTAGGATCAAATAATACAGAGGCATCTCTGTGGCAGACTGAGACAATATCTGTAATCATAGCATCATAAGCAATAGCATTTGGTTGGATGGATTTGTATAGAAACGGGCTTGACCACTAATCGACCTCCCCCTCTAGGGAGACCCTAGCTGACTGACCTCTACCCCTAGCTACCTGAGCAGTTGGTCAAGTAACTGGAGATGAAGTCGAGGGCTGACTCCTCTGCTAAAACTGACCCTCAATAAGACAAGGACAGTGCCTCCTCATATGCCCAAACTCTCCATACTCGTAAAAACTCCCTAGTGCTGGAGACGAGGACTGAAGGGAACCCCTAGCATCAGAATGACTAGTAGAAGGACCTAGCATGGAAGAACTCTGAATCGATGGAGCACGGGATGAACTCTGGGCTAGAAGGGCACTGAGTGATGAATGGCCCTAATGAGAACTGTGAGAACCATGACCCGATGATGCCCCACGATAACCTGGGCGAGCTGACTGAGCATGCCTGAATGGACGGCATCTGCCGTGCTGAAATTGACCCCTCGAAGGAGCAGTACCACAGCTAACAGATCCCCAAGGCCTCTTAGCCTCCCTATCCTCTCACTCCTGGCAATGAACAAGCTCAATCTCACGATCGATGTCAATAACCTCCTAAAAAAATAGCACCTAACACCCTCTCCATAGTCATGAGAATCCGAAGCTAATATGTGAGGCCATCAATAAACCTCTTGATCCTCTCTCGATCTATGGGAACCAACTAGACCGCATGATGAGCTAACTCAAAGTGCTGCATCTCATACTATGTCACAGTCATATCTCCCTGATGCAACTACTCGAACTGCCTACGCAGCTCCTCTCTGCGAGACTGTGGCACATAGTTCTCCAGAAAGAGAATGGAGAACTAGTGCCAGGTAAGGGGCACTGCACCAATAGGCCTACGCCTCTCATAAGCCTCCCACCAAGTAAAGGCAGCTCTAGAAAAATGAAAAGTAGCAAATGCTACACCACTGGTCTCCAAAATACACGCTATACGAAAATCCTATGACACTTGTCCAAGAAACATGGGCATCTTGGCCCTCAGTACCACTGAAAGTAGGAGGCCGAAGTCTACCAAACCTTTCCAATTGATGCTGCTCATCGTCATGCATAACTGGTACCACATACCTCAAGCTGGTGCAACCAGCTGGGTTGGAGGTGCCCCTAGTGTCTGAAGTCTCTGCACAACCTTCTCGGGTGTGCGAGCAACGGGGCTCTGAGTACCTCTCCCCGCCTAGGAAGTAACTACGACCGTAGTAACTAAGACCGCTTGAGCTAGGTCAGTGCATACATATAGAATCTAAGCCAGGGCCTCCTGAAGACCCGGAATCACAATGGGCACAGTTGGTGCCTGAGCTAGTGCTGCTGGAGCGTCCGCAACTGGGACCTGATCCTGAACTGGGGCAGCTGGTGGATCTGCAGGTGCTGGCCTAGCTGCTATGCGGGCTACACCCATGCCCCTACTACGACATTGACCACGTCCTTGGCCTCTAATGGCTACAACTAGTGGTACTGGTGGTCGTCCATCCAGACCGATAGCATGTGACCTCACCATCTGTGAGAGAATAGAATAACAGAAGTTTAGTACTAGAACCAACAGATTTGCACGACAAAAATTTTAAAAATGTGAAGTTTTTTCCTAAAGGTTCTACAACCTCCCGATGATAAATACAGACGTCTCCATACCGATCTGCGAGACTCTACTAAACCGGCTCATGATTCGCGAGACCTATGTAACCTAGGCTCTGATACCAACTTGTCACGGCCCCAAATAACCCGATCATGATGGCGCCTATCATAGTACTAGGCAAGCCAACCCAACAAGTGACCATAGTGAATTCTTTCTACAAAACCATTTTTAATATTGATTAAGTCTCGAATTTTTTATAAGAAATATATAAATCAACTGAAATATACGGAAAATAGTACTAAATTATACCAACACAGCCCAACAATCCGGTGTCACACATCAAGAGCCTCTAAATACAACCCAAACTGACTGACTAATACACAATAAGTCTACAAATGTAGAAAAACTAAGATAGGAAGGAGGAAAACAGGACTTTGGACGTCGTGCAGCTACCTTGCAGTCTTTGGTAAGCTCTGAAAATACTAGGGACCCTCACTCTGCCGCTTGGGCACCCGAATCTGCATACAAGGTGTAGCGAGTAATGTGAGTACACCAACTCAGTAAGTAACTAATGTAAATAAGGTCTGATTACAGTGACGATCAGTTAAAAATCATATATAAGGGTATACAACAGAGTATCAAGTCAACTCAAATGTTTAAAATCAAGTTTCTTCGTAAAACTTCAGTTTCATTTGAAATACTATAAAATCATTTACTTAGCAGTTTTTCAACAGAGGCTCATTATAAAAGAAGAGTGAAATCAGAAAAAATATCACAATATGGGCCCCTCGGGCAAGGTATCACTCATAAATATAGCCTCTGGGGAAAGACTCTCAGTCACTCGTGACTAAGCTCTCATCGCAGTACTCACACTCAGCACTCCAGCTCAATAATATCTCATAATAGTAATAATCATAATAATCATCATGGCATGCAACCCGATCCATAGTTTATAGTCGACTACGCTCACCAGGGGTGTACAGACACCGGAGGGGCTCTTACAGCTCAAACGTCATATCGCTATGGCACGCAGCCCGATTTAATATATATATATATATATATATATATATATATATATATATATATATATATATATATATATATATATATATATATATATATATATATATATATATATTGCAGTGAAAATCAGGGTAACTCAGCTCAAACAATTTTCACATTTTTAAGAAATAAAGTGATAAAACCATAAATTAAACAATAAATAGGTAAAACATGACTGAGGATATGCTTTCAGCACAAATCTAGTGAGGAAGAATAATAAAATACCCCTAAGGGTCTAAGTAGATCGGCATAAGGCCCCAAACATGGCATACAGCCGTATTGATTCCCAATTTTTTCTTATATTTTTTGGAATACATATATATAATTTCAAAATAGTATATATGCAGTTATAAGCATGCATGAGCATTTTTATAATTTTTAACGCAATTTTTATACTTTTTTAAAAGCTCCAAATTGATTTATTTCTTCCCTTTTATTTATAAAATTTCCAATAATTATCCTTCAAATTATTTTTGTGGTTATTTAGCCATCTAAATTATTTATTTATGCTAAAATATTGATTAAATATTTTTGGTGTATTTTTTATAACTGCATTTACATTTTTAAGCTAATTTGCTTATATTTGCTATACTAGCCCTATTAATACATAGTTACATAGTTGATGCATAAAATGATCATTTTATATGCGGCAAATCAGAGGACTAGATTTCTCGTTGTCATGATATTTCAGAAACATGCCCTGAAACCCCGAGGGCGAGAGGCCGCAATCGGGTTCTCAGCCTCGAGGCTCGTCGAAGCCCGACTCGAAGGGAACGGAGGCCTGGATCGGGACAGAAGGGGAAGACCCCTAGGAACATGGCTACATCTGACAGGCTCCACCTATCTAGAGCCTACAATGAGGCCTTGCATCAGGCCGTCCCATCTTCGTACTCTTGTAATTAATACATATGTACTTATAGCCGAGTTTCCCTCCTATATAGAGAGGACTCACCCTACCTTGTAAACGATTGATGTTGCTCCACTTCTCCACAAATGCAATAATATCTCTCTCTCTCTCTCTCTCTTTTTCTTCTAAATGGTCTATCTTCATTGGCACGAGGTCGCTTTATTACTTTATCGTTTTCTCATTTGTTCTTCGTTACTTGGCTCAATATTGATAATATAGAGCCTTGCTTAGCTATATTATTGCCTGTTATCCCCTTCCCAACCGCCCTCAATAGCTCGAGATATGCTCGAATCTTGGCCCCGAGGTATCCACAGGCTGACTTTGCATTCGGGCGACAGCCCCTTATTGGTTTGATTACTACCTTTCTTAACTCACTTTTCGTTATTATACTTCACGTTTTCAGCAGTAACTGTCCTAACAAACTATATCGGGAATAGATCATGTATTTTTAGAATCTCATTTACAAATTTAATTGTTGTTACCCTTTTCACGGTAAATAGTTTGGCGCCCACAGTAGTGCTAAAAATAATAGTGATTATTTTCTTGCTAGTTTCGTCACTCGAACGCAAGTTATCATTCATACTTTTTCTTGCCCAAGATCTTTTGATTTCAGTTTAATGTCCAGCTCGGTAAGCAAAATCGAGAACGACAACCCTGTAAATCATAGAGAAAATAGTATAGCTATTCCAACGGCTAGCACGACACCACAGGACCCCGATAACGCATCTAGATCGACTCAAGCGGACGCGGGCCTGCACACTATGCAGTAGGGCAACAAAGCCTCGCGCACCAATGGCGGCACACAGCATATTGACCAACAGGACACCGAAAAATCCCGGCCTGGGTAGAACAGGAAGTTAATCTTCATATTTTTAAAATGTTGCAGGAACGACATTTGGCTATTGTTCGGCTGCGAAGTCGCTCGGAGACTCCTAATGCGGCAGCACTAAAAATATCTCCTTATGTCGAGCTAGTACCAAAGAGATGGAGCAACGATGATCGACGACCTACCCCATCACAGTAAGGATGTTGGAGGACCTCATCGAAAGGATCGAATCATGCTCGTAGAAGCTCTTACAGCAACCGTCTCCCGAAGATATGATCCCGGAACTCATTTCACAAAGGGACAGCGACCTCCAAAATATTGGACTCGAGCCCAACCCGATAAGGAGATTCGAAGAACTCTCCCGAAATAAACCATGACACGATGCCACTGTCTGCGCCTGACCTCGCGGACCCGCTCACCGCACCTGCGCGGTCCTCCATGAAAGCACGCGTCGGCGCCATCAAAGCAATACCAAGAGGACCCAATGCACCTGAGCGTGAACGAAGAATAAATAAAGTGTCGTGGGAAGCCACACCCCTCTCCCTGATAGGATGAATAAGACCGCTCCTAGTTTAGAGTGGTTGGGTAACAGAGGCCTTAGGCCAAAGCCTAAACAAAGCATACCTGAAGGCTCCAAGGCATTTCAAGCAAAGCCTGGTCAGATATCCTGCCAAGGCCTGGTTGGACGCCTGCAACCGACACTAGTCCTGAATCAGGGTCATAGACAACCATCCGGGAACCTCCTCAGGTTCTGCATATCCAGGCAGATTCCCGATAAAGAAGCTAATGCCGAGTGAATGGAGGCATCGTCCGTGTGCTATAAACGGAAGAAACGACTCGAGGTGCATCCTGCCTTGCAAAAATACGGCAATAGTCCAAAGGCAGCACCCTCGAGGAACCCCCAATGGAACCAGATTCAACAAGACACAGCTGGCAAGGAAACCTCGCCCGATGGAGTGCAATTTCAACATTGTAGTACCAAGCATAGTGGTCAGCATAAGCGAAACAAGGAATGCCAGGCGGCTCGGACCTATTTAACCAAAACTCCTCCAAGGAAACCATGGCCTGGCACGGGAACCATGAGGCACTCAGTATTACTAGCCCAAAAGAGCAACAACTATACTATTCAACAAAGGATGCCATAGAGTATCACTAAGCGGACAGACCCAGATCCAGCTCCACGGGAGGAAGGAGATTGGGAAAAATGAAACCAGCAAGCCACGACGTATCACCACGGCTGTAACAGGATGGAGGCACCCCTCAAAGATCCATAGATTGTAGAGTTCAAGTGCCCATCACCAAAAAAAGGACGGTCCCAGAAAATGCTCCTAAAGGATACCCTCGCGTCCGAACGAAGGGACGCCGAGACTCTACCTCAGCATCGCATTAACGTATTGGTAATCCCCTATTTCATTTGATTTATTTCAAATAAAGCATGTGTTTATGAGTACAGGTGGTTCGGCTAACTTTACCGACGATGTCAGCCCAAAGCCGATAGGTCAGTCCGGACCGACATCGCTCTCGCATCAAATCTTTGATAGGTTCCTGATGGCAATTTCCACAATGATCAAATCGCTCCCTCTGTGCAACCTGCCCGAGCTCGGGCTGGTATATTGAGCCCATAGGGCGTGGACACTTTATATAGGCGACAGCGGATACGTCGCCCGGAGGCGACTCTGATCCTGCTCCGCCAAAGGGGTGAAAACCCCTGACAAATACGGGACTAAAATATTTAGCTACAAGCGACGTGAGGAGATCCTTCACCATGTGACCCATTGCTAGCATTGACTTCGAAGGGATCAAAGGGTAAGCAGAACTACATCTTCGGCCAGGCCCGGTCGAATGTGGCAGAAGGCTGCGATAGGGATCACTCTTCAAAATGTCGCCTACACATCCCACAGAAAGGAAGAACTACTTTGCCCCTTTGTCGTTTCCTTTCTTTTCTTTTCACTAATCTGTATGCAGGCAGTCAGCTGAGATCCGAGCCCCACTCGAAGATCCGAACCCCTCACGGGGCCGGCCGAGCTTTCTTTCCTCAATCGGGTTTTTAACATGAAGAAGGTTCTGCCAACAAGATTATTAGTGGTGCAACTTACCCCCAAGAAGGGAATTCGATGAGATATTAGTCCTTTCTTCTAGGTTCCAATGCGAAATAATATAAACATATCAGATAATCAAAAAAGTCGCACCCATGCAGCCAAACTCACAACAACGGGACAACATGTATTTACAGCATATATTTTTTCCAAGTAATAAAGAATATTTTTTAGGCATTTCATGCTTTGAAGAATGCTATTTCGGCGTATTCACAGCAAAGACATCTCCGCCAGATGTATCTCGAGACACTCAGAGACCTAAAAACTTCGGTGCCCGGATAACCCCAGGGTTCCGTACGCCGGGCTCATCTAGCTCTTATGAGGCAACTCCAAGCTCACAAGAAGCGGTCTTCAGGCTTAAATAACTTGATGACTCGGAGACTGCCCCCAATCGCCATGTACTGGAAAATCTGAAATTGTAAGACCCTAGCGGGTAGCCCTGGCATAACCAGACATATCCTCCACAAACTGTAAGACCTCAATAGGCATGGAAAACTGTAAGACCTCAACATGCATGAAAATCCCACAGTTTAGGCTATACGTCAAATTTGTAAGAATCCTTAAAGGGCATACCCTCAGTTTAGATGCCTAAAATTGCCGCTTGGGATCAAAAATGGCTACGGCCAAACGCATATGACTACGGTTAAAACCGCTGATACAACCCAAATAACGCAATTCGGGGATGCCCGACTATTGCTAAAAAATCCTCCGAATATACTTTTGAAAGAACCAATTAAAAATAGGCTTCCCTTAATAGGAAAAAAAGGAGTCCCGACCACGTGGGCTCCAAAATTGCAATAGCGTCGATCTACTCGACCTACAAGCTATGAACCTTACGAGGTGCTCAAAACATCATCGAGTATGACCTGAAATCGAGGTTCTTTCTGAAGCGACGACGGGTCAGGAAAAAATATTCAAAAAGACTTTAACAAGCGGAAACAAAACCTACAAAAAGCCCACGGGCAAAACTAGCGTAAGAGCCATTGTCGCCGGCTAAGCAAGCCTACGGGCCTCATATTAAAAGGTCTCTACAATGATACAGCGTAAGAGCTATTGTCGCCAGCTTGAAAGTTTACAACTTGAGGATTAAAGTGAGCTCAAATCGTAACCCGATTCGGAGACCGGATCCAAAATAGTTAACTAAACAAGCCTACGGGCCACACAGTGAAAGGTCTCAACGACAAAGCAGCATAAATGGCTCTATCACCGGCCAGAAAATCACGAAAGATTAAGGGTCGATTACAACTCGAGTCGCAATGCAACTCGGAGGCTGGACCCAAAAATTTTAGCACGCCTAAGGGCACGACATAAATGCCATTATCGCTGGCCAAAAATCACGAAGGATTGAGGGTTGATTATAGCTCGAGTCGCAATGCGACTCGGAAACTGGACCCAAAAATTACAAAATGCCTAAGGGTACGGCATAAATGCCACTACTGCCAGCCAGAATCTCAAGAAATATAAGGGTCGATTACAACCAAAATCGCAACGCGACTCAAAGACTGGACCAAAAAATTATAATACGCCCAAGGGTGCGACATCGATGCCACTACTGCAGGCCGGAATCTCAAGAAAATTTAAGGGTCGATTATAGCCCGAGTCGTAACGCGAGTCGGAGACTGGACCTAAAAAACTGCAAAATGCCTAAGGGTACGGCATAAATGCCACTATCTCCAGCTAAAGAATCAAGGAAACTTAAGGGTCGATTAAAGCTTGAATCACATCGTAACTCGGAGAGTGGACCCGAGGGAAATTCGACCATAATATGCTTAAGGGAACGGCTCAAATGATACCATCGTCAGCCGATTAAATCTCCAGGCGACGCGCTTACAAAGTCGTTTCAACCCAAAAGTACAAAGGACTATCTCCCTCCACCCATACAGGTGGGAAAGAGCCTAAAAGACAGTTGAAGCTCGCATCACAACACGACTCGGGGACTAGACCCGAAACAATCAGAAACGACAAAATGTCCAGTGGGCAAAAGATGAAAACATCTATCACCTGCTTGCACGGGCACAAAGGTTCAAGCATAAGAGGGCTTGAGTCAGACCTCGACTTGGAGAATAAGCCTAAACATCTAGGCCAAACAACAAAGGCTCCAGCACCTACTCGCACTAAAAATCACACTTAAGAGCCTCGGGTCTATCCAGTCGGTCCCGAGTCTACGAGGGCCTCGCCAAACTTCCAAAACTAGTCTACACGATTGAAAGCAACGAAAAAAAGGTACAGAAGGAATAAAGCTTCAAAAAATTTCTCATATTACATGCACGAAAAAGCATTGTCCACCTATGGACATGCCCTGCGCATATCAGAAACAAAGTGACAAAAATGGTGGAACCTGCATTCCGCGCCAAAGGGCTAATCCTTGTCAAATTCGCCCTCTGTAACATCAACAAGAAGTGACCGAGCATCACACTCATCTGCCCTTGCTCGAGCCAATTCCTCCGAGAGAATGAAGCCCCTTGCACTAACCTCCTCGAATACCTCTTTCTGGGATCGGCAGCAAACATATTCCTCGATCCTCTTCTCCCAGTCGAGGGCTCACTTCAACTCAGATTGGGCATCAGCAGCATCCTTTATACAAATCGACATCTCCCGTTCAGCCCTAGTTTGGCTTAATGTCGCTTCTGCCCGGGCAACGATTATCTCGGCTCTAACCTTCGAGAGATCTGACACAAGTCTCTTAATCATATCCGCTTGAACTTTGGAATTGTCACGGGTCAAGTTGAGTTGGACCTCAAAGGCAGATACCTTAGGCGAGGCGTTCGTGTCCTCTAAAGCTTGAGACTGCACTTGGTCCCCTAGCTCCTCACAGGCAGCCCCAATGCGGTTTACGTTGCCTTTAAGGTACTCCAAAGCCTCCACCCTTTTCTATAACTGATACAACAAGAGGAAGTTAGCCTTAAGGTTAGAAAGAGGCGAAGCACGTACTACAGGAAATTACCTGCCCCATCAAATAGCTCTCATAGTTTGAGATCTGGTACGCCTCATATCGCCAATGCTACAGCTCAACTTCCTTCTTCTTGCAAAGAAGCCTAAAGTATTCTCCCTCATCCAGTATTCTCTGAAACTTGGCCCCTTAACGGAGTAGTTCAGACTTAAGCCTATCGCAAGACTGCACAGGAAAGATTCAATGAGAGGAGGAAGATGCGGGATACAAGGAAACTGTGCACAAACTCATCACAAAGTGAAGACAACGGATTTCCTCCAAATTAGAACATGCTCCTATTGATTCTGCCCCTGCGACCCTAGAAGAGCTGGCCCCAAGCACGATGTGTTCGCTCAAAGGAGCCGCTGGCCAGGAATCAGGTGCTCCGAGAATAGCAAACTCGGGCAACGCTCTATCCTAAAACATACGAGCCCGTCCAGCACCACTAAAGGCTCTGTCACATTGCGGGCTCCTATCCCTCTTATTACTGTCATCCCTCAACTCGGAGGCCAACGACTCCATCTCCTCTCTGGAAAAGCGGAGCCTCGCCCCAAGGACCTGCCCGATATCTACAAATGGCAAAACCAGTACAGACAAGATGGGAAAGTGTTACCTCGGGTACACGACAGTAGGGTAAAAGTATCATATCCAAGTACCTTGATGTTTCACTCCCCACCTGACACGAAACATAGCTTGCCACATGAGCTCATCACAAAATGAGAGGGTCACCAGCCTCCGGACCCAGTTGGGTAGGTCGTGGACTTCAACCAGCGTCCATGAAGTTGCTGCAATAAGGGAAACAACATTGTTACTTAGCTAATTTTTGCTATGAGAAAAATTTAAAGAGGTGACAAAAGCGCCTCACTCACGTGCGTGACTCCACCCTTCGAGAAATAGAAAATAATCCATAGGGATGTTATCGATCGTCCAGACTCGGACAAACCAACTAGCCCACTATCAGTCTCTGCCCTCCTCCTCGTCAACAATGAAGGGCGTGGACGAACGACCCCTCAGGGTTAGCAGGCCTCGGTGATGAAAAGGCCGATATAGCCTGATGAGATGATCAAGCGTGAACTCGAGCCCAGCTTTCTCCACGAAGAATCTCATCATCAGCTCCATAAATGATGGATAAATCTATTCCAGGGTAACCTGATACTTCAAGCAAAAGTCAAGCACCACCCTATTTGGATGACCAAATGCAAAAGGGTATAGGTGCACACTCAAGAACCCATCAGCAGAGTTTGCAATGCCTACATTTGGGGAAAGCACCTATAGTGTTGCCCCTTGATCCACCCGAATTATCATCTCACAATCTCCAGGTGTTCCTTTCTTACCAAGGACGTCGTCTCTAGAACAAAATCCTTCAGCTCCCGAGCACCGGGAACAACACTCTCCGCTATTTGCCATGCCGGTCTCGGAGTGGTCGCCATGACTATGGTAAAACTGACAAAATAAATCAAGGGCAAGCACCAACACCTTTTGCACTTAAAGATATGAGGAGTCCTATATTGAAACAGAAGTACAGCTACCTAAAAATAATGAAGTCTTGCAAAAAAGCTAAAGCCGCCCCACTTATATGCAAGAAGCAACGGCGATTCGCCTGCTTGAGGCAATCTCTAGAAAGCCAATGGCCGAAATATCATGATAGCAAGAAATCTAGACCTTTGATTTTTCCACATACAGATAGTCTCCGCGTTTTCTATGTCGAAGTGATGGGAAATAATTCTGACACTTGACTCCTCGAGCTCCTTTTGGCAACATTATGCTGCCGATTCGAATAGTGGTGCAATCTTTTGTGATATATGGCATATCTCATAGATTCCTGCTCGGTATTCTATCATTTCCATTCTTCAAGGCAAAAGTACTGCCGTCGATTCGTTTTCTGAAGGAAGTAGTAATTGCATTCACCGGTCAATCTTCCAGGGCCTCGATGATAGTGTTGTTTTTCCCCTACAAATGAGGGCATTTTGGCATTGTTTTTCCCTTCTCAACACTTCAATTGGAATGCTCGTCTTTTCCTTTTCATCATCTTCTTTTACCTTTGAACATCGTGATAGAAGCTTTCGATCTCAAGGCTATTTGGAGGAGTTCCTTTAGATTGCGTCGTGGCCTTCTAAAGGGGCCTCCCTTTGTTGAACATAAGCACACTATCCCGCTACTATTGTGGTCATCAGCGTATTGGACTTTGCTGCTACTGTTGGATCTAGGTGGTGATGGATTGGGAGTCGGTTCCCCTTTTGCATAGACGGCTGTTCGGATTATGCACCGCTGCTCACTCTTCTACCCAGGCCTGGTATGGCACTTCATCCCTAGGGTTTTTCTTTTACCAAGGGGTAAAGTGGCACTGCCGAGTGTTGAGTTCGGGGCCCACAGAATCTTCAACCTTTGGCTTTGGTGAGCCATGTCTCTTTTCTCTGCCTCCTCTACGTCCCCTTTTTTTCCCCTTCTTCGTCTTCTCTGGTGGGTATCCCTCGGGTGATTGAGCTGGGAACCTACGGGAGGTGGAGGTTGAAGGAGCCACCCTCGAGGCTACGTGCTCGAGGGTGCGGCACCCGCGGATGCTGATACCGGAGATGGATTCTCGAGGCCGGACCAGGCGCCCACATTTCATCACATATACATCCTCCCATTCCTCCACTTTAGGTGTAGATTACTGTAGGCCTTTGTAATTGTATGTAGTGACTTTTTGGGAACTTGTGAAATCATATACCATGACCACTCGGGGGCTTTGTAATCGCATGCCTTCATAAATAAGAATTTATTTTGCTGACTTCTGCTTCCCTTACTTCATTTTATATCTGTATGCTCTTATGCCCTTCGGTGCTCTTCGAATGTCTTCTTTTGTTTGTTGGCCGCTGATATCTATCGTGAGAGTTCATTCCAGTTTCTCGCTGATCGACATGGCTCTCCTCTGACCCATTATCGTATTTTGGATTAATGGCGGACCGATCTGATAAATTCAAACTATCGAGGCCCTCCGAATTGTTTGTAGATCACGCATCGAATTTTAAGGCCTTCAGGAACGTTATTCTGGATGAAGGTTTCACTAGGCACCCGGGGGCCCATATCGATCTTGAGGTATATAACCATTTTAGGATGTATATGGTTGGCTTCCACTGAGGAGTTTGACTATGTTTGGGTGCTTCCTTGGGCCCTCGTGTAGCTTTGGCGATCGGATCTTCCGGTGTTTACTCCTCCTTTCTGGGAGATGGGGTCACGAGATCGAGCGCTTGCCTTGCGCAAAGTATCGATGCTTAAAGCTCTTTGAGACCCTATTTCTGGGGACCGGGAGCTCCTAACACGGAATGCTGCCTCGAGTATGGAGATAATACGCATGGCCCATCGATTCTTGACGTATTATTGGAGGGTGCTTTTTGGATTGGATATCGACCTGCCGATTTGTATCAAAAGCATGCCTCGGGACCCTGAGGGCGGGAGGCTGTGATGGGTTCTCAGCCTCGGGGCTCGTCGAAGCCCGACTCGGAGGGAACAAAGGCTGGAATCAGGACAGAAGGGGAATCCCCCTAGGCACATGGCTACATCTGACAGGCCCAACCTATCTAGAGCTCCAATGAGGCCTTGCATCAAGCCATCCCATAATCGTACTCTTGTAATTAATACACATGTACTTATAGCCGAGTTCCCCTCCTATATAAAGGGACTCACCCTACCTTGTAAACGATTGATGTTGCTCCACTTCTCCAAAAATGCAATAATATATCTCTCTCTTTTTCTTCTAACTGGTCTATTTTCATTGGCCCGAGGTCGCTTTAGTACTTTATCATTTTCTTATTTGTTCTTCATTACTTTGCTCAATATTGATAATATAATATTTTCTTAGCTATATTATTGCCTGTTATCCCCTTCCCAACCACCCTTGATAGCTTGAGATAAGCTCGAATCTTGGCCCTGAGGTATCCACAGGCTGACTTCGCATCCGGGCGACAGCCCCTTATTGGATCAATTACTACCTTGCTTAACTTGCTTTTTGTCATTATACTTCACGTTTTTAGCACTAACTGCCCTAAGAAACTAGATCGGGAATAGTCATATATTTTTAGAATCTCATTTACAAATTTAATTGTTGTTACCATTTTTACGGTAAACACTTTTATATTTTTAAAATGTTAAATAACTATTTTAAACCATTTTATTACACGAAATTATTTTTTAGAAATGATTTATTATTTCTTATAAATTATATAGTATTAAAATGGCTATTTAAAGAATAGCCTAATTTTATTTTAATTTTAGCCCCAATCCAACCCCAATTACTAGCCCAATTTTTAAACCTAAACCTACCCAGGCCTAATACCCATTTGCCAACCCAATACCCGACCAAATACTGGTCGTTGATCATTTTGATCAACGGTCTAGGTTTCCCTTTCCTATAATTACACCAACCTATACCCCAAAACCCTAATCATTTTCACCACCCTACACCGCCGCCCTGAAATCCTCTCTGCTCTCAAACACTCTTAACCTAACACCTAATCTCCAAAGGCTGTCACTCATCTATGGCCATCTTCGATGACCTCTCACCACCTCTCAGGCCTCCACTGGCCTCGTTCATGTTATTCTTGCCATCTCCAAGGCCCTCAAGGGACCAAGACTACTGTCTTGCATCTATTGGTCCTCTCTCACCTATTTTAGGCCACTACAGTGAGATTCCGAGTAAGATCGTCCTATAATAGTTACGATCTATGGGTTTCTTAGTATGTTTCCTCATATCTGTATCGTTCTCTTCGAAACCCTAATTTCTTTTCTAAACCTCTTATATCTGTACAGATCTAAGATGACTTGGGTTTTTTTTCATATGATTTTTACAATAACCTTAAGACTCTTTACAAAAATCGTATGATTTTTATCTTTTCCTAAAGCTAGGGTTTTTGGATTTTCTTTTAAGAATTATTTGATATATTTTGTGTTTAATCTTCTGCTTCTCGTATATTTTGACTGATTTTTTAAGTCTGCTACAACCTTAGCCCGTTTCTACTTAAAGCCCTAATTTTCTAGGGTTTTTCGTTTTGTTTCTGAGTACTGGTTCATCTGACTATGTTATTGCTTTGGGTTCTTGTGATTTCTCATGACCTTATTGCCCTAATATGCTTCTACTGAACTTCTTAGTGTAACCTTTCACTGATTCTGTGTGCTTTTGTTCGTCTTGACTATTCATATCAAGACCTGTATCTTTCTCATTGAATCAGCATTTTTATTTTATTTTGTGAAGTTATATGTCGATTCTTGTGTATTCATGTTTTACCTTATTTATATGCTAAACGTGCTTGCTCTTTCATGGCTTTCTGAACCCTTGATTACTCTGAATCCCTTATTTCCTGGATTAATTTAAACACTTCCCTTTAAACGTTTGATTCTTACCTTTTACTCAATTCGATTGAACTTGCTTGACTTAATTGCTTTTCCCTCCCTTGTTTGTATTCCGGTGATTATTACTGATTTGTTTCCTTAATTAAACTGTTGTTCCTTAATCAAATACTAAGCCTTATTTGATTCTTTTCTTTAAATAATTAGCATGATTTTACCTTTGATCCAATTGTCCCTTGATTAAGGGAAGATCTTGTAAATTTACAAGTGACTTCCTTGATTTACTACTTAATTGATATCTTACCTTATGTGTCAAGCTCTTGCCTACTATATAAACCTCTTCTTCTTTTAAGTTCAGGACAATGAACATTAGTTCAAAAATCACTCCTTCTTATACTCTAAAGTTCTCTTTATCTGCTACTACTTGTGTTACTTACTGATCTAGCCGGCTGAAAGCCAAGGCTAGATATTGGAACTTTATTTGCTTTAAATTCTGCATCCTTTCTTCAACTGGTATATCTCTAATTAAGTGTGAGATTCAAACCCTATGTACTTTCATTCCTGCACTAGTTCATTAGTTATGAGTTCAATTTTCTGCCTACTTCTTTGCCTAGCATGTCTAAAATTCTGACTTGTTCAATGCATGTTTTAATTCTGCACTCTTTCTTGCTTACTTCTTTGCCTAGCATGTTTAAAATTCTGACCTATTCAATGCATGTTTTAATTTTGCACTCTTTTCTTGCCTACTTCTTTACATAGCATGTCCAAATTATATATTAATCATGTTCAAGATAGGCTAACTATCATCTATGCCCTAACTAAGATCCTAAGTGTTGGATGTTGTTTGTGACTATATCTTCCCTCTATCCCTATCCCTGTACCCTAAGGTGATTCTTATGTGTCATAATCTTTTTATACCTATATGAAGATATGTTTGGTAAGTGTTCTGAATGTCCCTCGTGACTAATTGATTGTATGATGCTTGGTACTCTTCTCAAACTGTCTTTTACCACCAAGTTATTTCCTATTTTCTAAAAACTTTTCTACTTCTGAAGTCATCTCTGTACTATTTTCAAAACAAAGCTATGTCATACAATCTCACATTACTCCTACAATATTAGGTTCTGGCCGTGTAGCATGTGTACTACCTTGAGACCCTTGAGATCTCTCTGAACTCTGGCATGTCAGAGTTGGCCTTTCCATACTACACCTAAATCAGTTATCGTCTGAGGAAAGATCTAGGTATGAGCACTACCCGGGATCCTTGAGGTCCTTAGGGAACTCTGACATACCTAGACATGATACTGTCTATGGAACTTTGGCATTTGGGGCTATTGGAGGCTTGGGAAGTCATTTGGGCCTACTTCATGCTCCCTATAGTTAAGTTTTTCTCTTTTCTTTATTTGTTTATGTAATTTATTCAGTTGGTCTGTAATAATTATTTGTAAACAACATTTGGGTGTTTAGTGAAAAGGGGTGGGTAGTTATATATGTTGGGTAAATCGGGAGAAACCATACCTATAGGATCTGTGTTAATGCATTTGCTATGTTTGCTATACTTTCACAATATTAGAAATAATGCCTCTAGGATCTAAATGGCTTCAATAATGCATACCATACCAATAGGGTTAAAATCAGCTTTGTAATTAGATATTATATAGTGTAAAGTGATTGAGTTTCTGCTACAGCATGTGTTTACATTCGTCTCACTAGAAATCATTCCTATAAGTTCAAAAATCAACTCTTAATAATTAGATACCATGCCTATAGAATTTAATTCAGTTTAGTTAAACAAATCAGTTAATTCATTCCGAATCGGCTTAATCAACTGTCCACTTCTTTAAATGAGTTGTTCAAATATTGCCTTAATTTATTACTTCTAGAAAGCATGTCTATAGGATCTCAAGTTGTCCATTTTAAAAAACGATTCACTGTTTCACTGCTCCCTAATCAATATAGATACCTTGTTTTTAGGACATCACTGTTATGCGTTTAGGCAAGTCTCTAGGGCGATTTAAGTTCTTCAACTATAAAACTGTGTTTTGTTATTTAAAAATGCTCATATTTAATAGGTCTAAATCAGTAGGCAAGCTAAATAGGATTTTTACACGTTTCCATATGTCAATACTGTATAATCCCTGCTCATCTAGATATCATGTTCTAGGATTTTCTCTTAAATACCTGAATGTTGTTTGAAGACGTACATTTCTTTGTTATATTTGTGGAGGTGACTGTGAGCCTATAATTTGTTCTCTTTTATATGCAGTCCTAATTGTTCTTGATTGATGCCTAGGCTTTTATCCTTTTAAAACTGTAGGATGGTCTAGAACTATCCAAAAGTAAGGTCCTAAAATACCTCCAGGGCCACAAGGAAGGTACGGGTAGTGCACGCATTGGACATTTATCAAGGCTAGTAGAACGCTTTAGGCTATGACCAACGGGAGGGAATTGGGTAGTAAAGATATGATGACTACGTGTTAATGTCACGTGTAGCCCCACATTGAGGAGTGTTTACCAGTCATTATGTGGGGTGATTCTTTAGGCTAACCAACCTAGGACCCTCTTTCCCAATGTTTAAACTTTACCTTTTTATATATATGCAACTTGTTCAGATCTTTTATTTTTCTATCTCATTACTTGAGTCCAAAACATGCCTTTTATTTACAAGTATGTGTTTAAATCGTTTATTTGATAAAAGGATTGATTCATAAGTATAAGTTCGGTGGGGACCCACCGTTGTGGACCAAGAGGGGTGCCTAACACCCTCCCCTCAAGGTTATCTCGAGCCCTTACCCTAAATCCCAGGTAATGCAAACTAGTCTAAGAGTTAATCACTCTAGGTTCCCAAACACACCATAATTTGTTAGGTGGCGAATCTTCAATAAACCCAAATTCCTAAAAGGAAATGACTTATTTCCCCCATGAATGTCAAAATCCGGACCTCTTTCTCTCCCCGCGGAGGGAAAGGAAAAAAAGGGGCACGACAGCATGACGACTCTGCTGGGGATATACTTAGGCTTTTACCATAATGAACTTATCTTTTATAAATTAGTCCAAGCATGCCTTATCCCATATATTTTCCCCATATTTGAATTTAACTGCCTATTTTAAGCATTTATGATTCTTCTATTCCTGAAATTGACTTGTCTCTTCATTTTCTTTTTCTGTAACTACCTTTCAATTATTTATATGTTGTATTTATTTTTCCTACATGAAAATACTTGACTATATGCTATTTATTGTTGCATAAATCATGTTCCACATCATATTCCACTCGTGCGTATTAAATCTTATAGCAACTCAGTGGTTGGTTCTTCCTATTTATTACCCTTAAACTCATAAAGGCTTATTTGCAGTAAAACCAGTCGATCAGCGGTGCAGTCGATGGTTCTGTGGCTTTCCCCCTCAAGTTGTTCACTTGAGGGTACCAGTCTAGTCCCCCATAGTAACCTTACTCTGTTTATAATTGTGCATGTATCTTGGTCAAACCTAGTCTGATTAATATGTTGTCCACATAATAATCCTTTTGAGACAAGCCTTATCCAAAGTCCACCGGGGTTTCCATAATCTCAATGGACGCAACCACGTTCTGTGCATTAATTTAGAGAACTAAATGCCAATATGCTAATCGTGAATGTATAAATGGTGGAGTCTGGTGGGAAAGAAGGGCCCAACCCTTTTGTTTTGTAGAAAATAAGGCACGAGGTCCTCATATTCGGTATGGTTAGAAACATTCCACCATTGCTGCTAGAAAGGTGGGAGGACCTTTCCTCAAGTGACAAGAAATATATAAGAAAGTACTTGGGTAACTTCCCTTCCCTGCTAGACATTGAGCCAAACAACAAGTTGATCGAGGCTGCCACTTTGTTATGGGATAGTGAGAGGTCTGTGTTCCATTTTAGTGACATAGAAATGACACCACTTCTAGAAAAAATTAGAGGGCTTGCGGGATTGACTTGGGATAGTCCCCAGTTATTGGTCCCAGATAACCATACCGGTAAAAGGGTTCTTGAAGATGATGGGGCTAAAGAAAAATGCTGACCTGGTATGCCTGAAGGAATCTTACGTACCCTTCAAATATCTATATGAAAGGTATGGCCATAGCAAGTCCTACCATACCTACCATGATGACATCTCTTTCACTTTTCTGGGCCACATTCACTGCAGAGTGTTCGCATTCATTGTATGCTTCTTGCGCTTGATAGTATTCCCAATGAAAAGGGAATGAATCCACATTAGGTTGGCCATGGTCACCAAGAATTTGATGGCAGGGATCAATGGGCAGACATACACTATAGTCCCCATGATCATAGCCGACATCTACAGGGTTCTGGAGCACTGTCAAAGAGGGGTCAAGCATTTCAAAGGTTGTAACTTGTTGCTGCAGTTGTGGTTGTTAGTACATTTTTAGAGGGGTCATTATCGTCAAGAATTTCCATGAAGGGTTTGGAACGACCATATTGCCTTGCATCACCCCAAGTGGATGAATTATATTCCAGATAGGTTTGCTCAGTCGGAAATTGCCAAAGAATGGGTAGAGTTCTTCGACAATCTGACCGAGGAACAACTGCAGTGGATGTTTGAATGGTTACCAACAGACGAATTCATCATCAGATCCAGGGATGCTCCACATCTGAGCTGATTGGGTTCAGAGGGATATACCCTTATGTACCTATCCGAGTTATGAGGCAAGCAGGCAGGAAACAAGTTGTACCAAGGGTTGCCAAGATTAGTCATTTCAGGGCGGACTTTCAAGACGATGACGTCCCTTACAAGTGCCAAGCTCAGCATATGTGGCACTACAAAATCATTATGGAAAAGAACACCCAATATGTGTTTAAATACTGCAAATATTTCAGAAGCCCCACTGACTTGTTACCTTTTTGTTTTTCCTTATTTTTTGATTATTCCATCCCCTTATGTTGGTTCACTCATAATGGCCTCATCAGCATATCACACCAGATCTAGAGGCCATCCACCTCCTCCTCCTCCAAGCAATATAAAAGGTAGAGGAAAAGCAAAAATGGAAAACTTAAGTGGCATCCGAAAAGAGAATATTGAGAACAAAGAAACTTCATATCGACGTAGTACTCCGGCCCAAAATGATCTAGTCTTGAGACTGGAACAAAAGATACTGGAACTACAAGGAGAACTTGAGCAGGTTCGTAACTTGGCAAACTTGTCACTCACCCTAAATGTCCCTGAAATCCACCAACAAAACACAAAGAACCCAGCACCTCCCCAAAACACACAAAACCAACACCCACAAAATCCTCCTGCACCAAATCAATACGCAACCCCACCCAAAACTCTCAATCCCTTACCAATACCAACTCCGCAACAACATCACCATCATCCAATTCAGTACCCACCAACCACCGGTTACCACAATCCCCAAAATACACCACAACCCATTCCCGATCCCCAAAACTCAACTAATGACCATCATTACACCTAAGTCCCTGGCACCCATCAAAGCAACCCCATATATGTATAAATTGTACCTCACTCTATCTTACCAATCTCCTATACACTAGAATCCTCCGAGAAGGACTTGCTCATTAAAAACATGGCTGAAGAACTCAAGAAGTTGACAAGCCGAGTTCAAGGTGTCAAAGGCAGCAAAGGAATATAAAGGTTGAACTATGAAGACCTATGCATACAGCAAGATGTATAACTGCTAGAAGGATACAAACCTCCCAAGTTTGAGATGTTTGACGGCATAGGTAATTTCGGGGTCCATCTAATGACCTATTATAACAAGCTTGTTGGGGTCGGAAAAGATCTGAATGAAACTCTTTATGAGGGGTCTTAATCGGGATGCTTTGTCTTGGTACATCAGCCAAGATCCCAAGAAATAGTCCAATTGGGTGAGTATGGCATCGGATTTCATGGACCGGTTTAGGTTAAATACATAGAATGCACCTAATGTTTTCTACATCTAGAACCTTAAGAAGAAACCCACTAAGACTTTCCATGAGTATGCTACTCGTTGGAGGTTGGAAGCAGCCAAAGTCAGGCCATCTTTGGACGAGGAATAGATGAACAAATTCTTCATCAGAGCACAGGATCCACAATATTATGAAAGGTTAATGGTTATTGAAAATCATAAATTCTCTGATATCATCAAATTTGGAGAAAGAATCAAAGAAGGAATCAAAAGTGGGATAGTAAAAATTTTGAGGTGCTACAAGCCACAAATAAGGCATTACAATCAGGTGGTATAGCGAAGAAGAGAGATGTTAGGGAAGTAATGGTGGTCCAGGGCCCAAAATCTCCACTTACCTATCAAAAACCTCCAACCACATATCAAACACCTCCACCCACATATCAAACACCTCCACCCTAATACCAAGCACCATCGCCCACGTATCAGCCCTTATCTCCCAAATATTCCCAACCACCCATTGTCCATCACACCTATAACTTCAAACTATCCCATTTCCAGTCACCTCCAACTTGCTAAAACTTTCCAAGACCAAGACCCAATTTCGACCGCAAGCCACCTAGACAATACAACACCATTGCTGAGCCCATCGACCAGTTCTATGAAAGGTTGAAAGTCGCTAGTTATGTCACCCCCATTCCTATTGTAGCATTAGAAAATCCATCACAATAGCTCAATATAATCAAAACTTGTGTGTACCATTCTACTATAAAGGGGCACACTACTAATGAGTGCCAAACCTTGAAGGATAAGATCCAGACACTAATCGACAACAAGGTCATACAGGCCAAGGAAGTTGCACCTAATATCCTAACAACCCCATCCCTGATCATAGAGGTGGTAGGGTGCATGAGATAGAGACAAATGAAGAATGGGACCCTGAGGGGTCTATTGGGATTATTCGAGAAAGCGATGAATTTAAAGTTGCAGTCACACTTACTCCTATTGCGGTATAGACCTAATCACCAATCGAGGTTGAGGTAGCTGCATCAGTTCCATTTGAGGTAGAGGTAGCTCCACCTGTGGCCAACCCCGCTCCATTTGAAGTAGAAGTGGTTACACCTTTCACTATGACAATGTCAACCACACCTCCATTCGACTCAAAAGAAATACCCTAGGATTACGTGGCTGAGGCTTAACAAAAAAGGAAGGCAAAGGTAGAAGAATATGACGCTTCACAAGAAATAACTAGGACTGGAAGAGCCTATACACCTGAGCACTTGGGAGGATCGAGTAAGGATGCCACTACCAGGCAGCCTGCCATTGAGACAGGTCCAGATGACCTATGGAGGAAATTACAAGCAAAGGAGTATTCTGTCACTGATCATTTGAACAAAATTCCTTCTAAGATATCTATCCTATCAATGTTGCAAAACTTAGAGGCATATAAGAATGCTTTAATGAAAGTGTTGAGTGAGTCTTATGCACCCAATAACATCACTGGCAGAGAAATGGCCAATATGGTAGGACAAGTACTAGAAAGTCATAAGATTATCTTCCATGAAGATGAGCTACCGCCTGAGGAGTTGAATCACAATCGAGCATTGCATATTACAATGCAATTTAAAGACAAATTCATTGCTAGGGTCCTGGTTGACGGAGGTTCAAGCCTTAATATTTGTCTGTTAGACACTCTGAAAAGGTTGGACAAACGCTTCCATGAAATACGGATAGGAATCATGAAAGTGAAAGGTTTTGATAGGTACTAAAGGGCCACAATTGGGGAAATCAACCTTTGATTGAAGATGGGGCCAACTTGGTTCAACGTCGAGTTTCAGATGCTCGACATACCAGCCTCGTATAATCTTCTATTGGACCGACCATGGATCTATGCCGCTGGAGCCATGACTTCCACACTACATCAAGCCGTGAAGTTCAAATGGAATCGTAAGGAGGTGATCATTCACAGAGATGGGAGTAACCCCATTTACACCAGTCAAACCATCCTGGCTATTGGACATAGAAGAAGGTTAGGAGGGAAAACATATCATCATATTGAGCGTGTCAACGCCGTTGAGAAGGATAAATGGTGGAGTAGCAAAATATAAAGCATATTGGCATGGTCTGGATAAGAGCCCGCCAAAGGGCTGGGAAGAATCTCTAAGATATCACTAAATCGATACGGTTAAAGGGTCATTGTACTACCTTTGGGCTCGGATATCAGTACACATGGAAAGAATACAATGATTGGTCGCCTCCGTGGTGTATAGGGGTGTTCATGGTTCGGTTTTGATCGATTTTTCACTAAAAAAAACCAAACCAAGAAAGTCGGTTTTTCAAATATTAGAACCAAACCAAACCAATTAAATCGGTTTTTCTCGATTCGGTTTATGTTGGTTTTTCTGTTTTTCTGGTTATTTGTGGATTTTTTCTTAAATATAAGACATACACTACCAAACACATATTTCGGCGACCACATTTTCAACGTAACACTCTCAAATAAATTGCCATTTGCGAAATCTATTATTTACCAAGGTATATTGATGATAATTGAATCAAATAGTGGTGAATAATTTAAGAGATGAATTAAAAATATATTATTTTTAATATGAAATAGATTCTTATACTTAACAAAAGAAAACTAACAATCAAACTAGAATGTAAAGATAAAAAACTTTACTAAAAGTGCGAATGATTTAACATGTACTATAAATTTTTTGAAACTTTGTATAAAAGTTTAAATATATATAGGTGTAATTATAAATTTAAAATAGCTACTCTTATATTCGGTTTGGTTCGATTTTTTTTTTTATTATTATTAAAACCAAAACCAAACCAAATTTGATCGGTTTTTAAATTTTAAAACCAAAACCAAACCAAACCAAAAAGTATCGATTTTTTGATTGGTTTGGTTTGGTTCGGGTTTTCGGATTTTTATGAACACCCATAATGGTGCGGACCATATTACACTCTCGATCAACCACTGCCTCTAGATCAAGCTTTTTACCAAGCTGATACAATATGGGTAACTGCAAAAGAGGAATCATTAGATGGGTTGAAGAATTTGTTCTTGGAGGATGAAAACATAGATTACAATGTCATAATTGAGGAGGAGGAGGAGGAGGAAAAAGGCCTCACTATTCAAACCGTAAAGAAGAGAGATGTTCTCAGGAATTGGTCCGTCACACCATCCCGAGCCCATCGAGTTCCTGGGTAGCTTGGCAGATTTTACTTCTATAGCCATTCTAGACATTTAAGATTTCAAGTAATTTTGTTTTAAGATTTATTTTTTTCAAAATAAATGCTAGATTCATCGAGCCGTAATTGTCTAGATAATTTTTCGATTTTAATCAAATGTATTTGCTCTTTATTATTCATTACTATTTCTACATTTTTTCTTTCTACAGCGTTATAATTACTTTTCCTGATAAACCAGTGATTGTGACATGTAATGAGGCAAAGCAACATGAGGGTAGTGATTTAGATGAAGAAGATGCGATACCCGAGGAAGTTGTCAGGGAGGTTGAAAACTTTGAGAATAAGCCTAAGTCAAACCTAGACAAAACCGAAGCAGTAAATTTGGGGAAAGCCGAGACCATTAAGGAGACCCGCATTAGCATTCACTTGTCACCAACAGAGAACGAAGAATACATCTATTTTTTAAAGGAATATAAGGACATTTTTGCATGGTCATAAAATGACATGGCTGGTTTGAGCACGTCCATAGTGGCTCACAAGTTTCCTACTAATCCCATATGTCCGCCAGTGAAGCAGAAACTCAGAAAATTCAAACCAGATATGAGCCTGAAAATCAAGGAGGAAGTTACCAAGCAAATAAAAGCCAAAGTTATCAGGGTGGTTGAGTACCCAACCTAGTTAGCTAACATTGTGCCAGTTCCGAAGAAAGATGGGAAAGTCAGAGTATGTGTCGACTATCTGGATTTAAACGGAGCAAGTCCCAAGGACGACTTCCCACTATCAAATATACACATCCTAATTGATAATCGCACCAAGCATGAACTCCAATCCTTTGTAGATTGCTTCGCGGGTTATCATCAGACCTGGATGAATGAAGAAGATACAGAGAAAACAGCTTCCATTACATGTTAGGGGTATATGTCTACAAGATGATGCCATTTGGTATGAAAAACGCTGGGGCTACTTACATGAGAGCCATGACAACCATCTTTCATGATATGATACACAAGGAAATAGAGGTATATGTGTACGACGTAATTATCAAATCTAAGAGAGTTGCATACGACATAGAGGACTTGAGAAAGTTCTTTGACAGGCTAAGGTGAACCCCAAAAAATATACATTCGGGGTTCCCGCAGGAAAATTATTGGGCTTCATCGTCAATCGTTAAGGGATCGCACTGGATCCGTCCAAAGTCAAGGCTATTTAGGAGTTACCTCCACTAGGAGTAAAAAGGACGTGATGAGCTTCCTAGGACATCTCAACTATATCAGTCGATTCAAATCAGAGTCCATAGTCATATGTGAACCCATTTTCAAGATGCTAAGGTAAGATTCTGAAACAAGCTGGACAGAGGATTCGCAGAAAGCTTCTAACAAGATCAAGGAATACCTGTCCACACCACCAGTTCTGGTCCCGCCAGAACCAGGTCGAACTTTGCTACTCTATATATTTGTATTGGATAGAGCCTTCGGATGTGTTTTGGGACAACATAACGGGACAAGAAGAAAGGAGCTACCTGAGTAAGAAGTTCACACCTTATGAAGCACGGTACTCTCTACTAGAATGCACTTGTTGTGCTTTGACCTATACAACTAAGAAATTGAGGCATTACTTCTGTGCCTACATTACATACCACATATCCAATATGAACCCTCTGAAGTACATATTCCAGAAACCCATGCAGATTGAAAAGTTCACCAAATGGTAGATACAGTTAAGTGAGTTTGATATCGTCTACGTAACTCAAAAGGTGGTCAAAGAACAAGCATTGGCCAATCACTTTGCTAAAAATCTAGTGGGAGGAGAATACGAACCTTTGAAAACATATTTTCCTGATGAAGAAGTGTCGTTCGTAGGGGAAGACATTACTGAAGCATGTGATGGTTGCAGGATATTCTTTGACAGAGTTGAAAATTTCAAAAGAGTGGGTATTGGAACAGTTTTGGTATCAGAAACGAGTCAACATTATCCGATATCTGCTAAACTCGAATTTCCCTGCACTAACAACATGGCGGAATATGAAGCTTGCATACTAGGGCTCTACATGGCGATCGACATAAACATTCAAGAGTTGTTGGTGGTCAGCGATTCAGATTTTCTTGTGCACTAGGTACAAGGAGAGTGGGCCACAAATAATTCCAAGATATTGCCATATCTTCACCATGTGCAGGAATTGAGAAATAGGTTCACAAAGATAGAATTCCGACATCTGCCTAGAATTCAGAATGAGTTTGCTGATGCATTGGCCACCTTGTCTTTTATGATACAACATCCAGATAAAAATTATACTGATCCCATTCCAGTGAGGATCCATAATCAACCGCATATTGTGCTCATATTGAAGAAAAATGGATGGAAAGCCTTGGTTCTATGACATCAAGGAGTATTTGTCAAAGGGAGAATATCCAGAGCATGCAAACCACACTCAGAAATGCACACTCCGAAGATTGTCCAATTACTTCTTCCACAGTGGAGGAAATCTGTATAGAAGAACTCTCGATTTGGAATTGATAATATGTGTCGACGCAAGAGAAGCTTCTAAACTGCTGGAGGATATGCATGCCGGAACTTGTGGCTCGTACATGAATGGTTTTGTCTTGACTAAAAAGATATTTAGGACCAGTTACTTTTGGATGACCATGGAGACGAATTGCATCCAGTATGTCTGCAAATGCTTTCAATGCCAAGTGCATGCCTATATAATAAAAGTTTCGCCAAACGAGCTCAATGCCACAAGCTCACCTTGGCCATTCGCCACCTAGGGAATAGATGTCATCGGTCCGATTGAGCTAACTGCTTCAAACGAACACAGGTTTATTCTGGTAGCCATTGATTACTTCACAAAATAGGTAGAGGCTGCATCTTACAAAGTTGTAACCAAGAAGGTCGTCGCAGACTTTGTCAAAGATTGTATTATTTTTCGATTCGGAGTACCTGAGTCCATTGTTATCGATAATGTAGCTAATCTCAATAGTGATTTGATGAAAGCCATGTGAGAAACTTTCAAAATCAAACACAAGAATTCCACATCCTACAGAACTCAGATGAATGGAGTGGTAGAAGCCGCCAACAAAAACATCAAGAAGATACTAAGTAAGATGGTAGAAAACCGCAAACAATGGCACGAGAAGCTACCTTTTACTTTGTTGGGATACCGCACTACAATTGGCACATTAACCGGAGCAACTCCTTACATGCTAGTTTATGGTACCGAGGCTATCATCCCAGTCGAGGTAGAGATTCCTTCTTTAAGAATCATACAGGAAGTTGAACTTAGCGACGCAAAATGGATAAAGAGTCGTTATGAACAACTGGCCCTTAAAAATGGAAAAAAGATGAATGTAGTATGTCACGATTAACTTTATCAAAATAGAATGTCCAGAGCTTTCAACAAAAGGGTCAAAACAAGGCAATTTGCACTGGGTCAGTTGAGAGGAATTAGTGAAATTCTCTTATGGTTCTCAGGGTGTTGACAGGAGGAGAACTCATACTTGCAGAAATTGATAGAGAAATCTAGCCAAAACTAATCAATTTAGACACAGTCAAGAGATACTATGCTTAGATTATTTACATTTCCTCATCTGATGTAATTGAACTACGCTTGACCTGATTCTCGTTTTAAGAGGGGATACGTAGGTAGTCTTATGGGTTCGGTCATATTATAATAAAATTTCCATTTTTCCAAGATTAGAAACTGGGCAGAATTTTGAGGAGGACCCTTAAAATTCCGGAGCAAGTCCAGCCAACGCCATCACATGCCAGAAAGTCAGAAATTGGTTAGGAAACTGGGGAAAAATTTTGAGAAAGATTCTCAAAATTCCGAAGAATGTTCAGCAAGGCCTGTTATCCGCAAATGGTCAAAATATCATCTACCAAACTAGGGCAGAATTTTGAGGAGGACCCTCAAAATTCCAACATAAGAAAGTTGCAATGCCTTTGAAATGTGTTACAGTTACTAGTTCATCTAAAATTATTTGATATATCAATACGTTCTAAAATGACTCTATTTTTATCAATGATTGCATATTTTTCAAAAACTTTATTTCTATAACAGTCAAGTGTTACCAAGGGGAACTCAAGAAGGCCTCCAAAGCGGAGCAAGGCAAGGCCAAAAGCATGAACCAACCACCCCTCACAAAACTTACAATTTTTCTTTGAACACAGGCACATCCGATGTAACGATAACATCCGCAAATATATGTACGTAGCAACATTACTATCAATCAGGCCATCAGATACCGAATATATCTCCAACTAAGACGTATGCTACTCTTATTTGCTATTTGCTCTTTGCATAAGACTAATCCTTGCCTCCACATTTGCATGAGGCTAATCCTTGCCTTCACATTTGCATGAGGCTAATACTTGCCTCCATATTTACATGAGGCTAATCTCTGCCTCCATATTTGCATGAGGCTAATCCTTGCCTCCACATTTGCGTGAGGCTAATCTCTACCTCCATATTTGCATGAGGCTAATCTATTCCTCCATATTTGCATAAGGCTAATCCTTGCCTCCATACTTGCATGAGGCTAATCCTTGCCTCCCTACTTGCATGAGGCTAATCTTTCAATCCCTAATTGCATGAGGCTAATTCTTGCCTCCCTACTTGCATGAGGTTAATCCCTTCCTCCATAGTTGCATGAGGCTAATCCTTGCCTCCATACCTGGATAAGACTAATCCTTGCCTCCCTACTTATATGAGGCTAATCCTTGCCTCCATATTTGCATGAGGCTAATCCTCGCCTCCTGTAACGACCCGACTGGTTGTTTTGAGCTCTAGCATGTTGTTCAACAGTCTGAGGCCATGAGCAGCTTCATTTTAGGTATTATGACTTGTACACATGGTCGAAATTGAATTTCAAGAAGTTCAGAGTTGATTTGGAAAGAGAATTCTCATTTAGAAAGCTAAAAGTTTAAAGAATTAACTAGGATTGGATCTTTAAATAAGTGATGTCAAAATCAGGATCTGAAGGTTCCAGCAGGTTTGTATGATGATTTCAGAGTTGGGCGCATGCCCGGATCGGGTCTTGGATGACCCGGGAGCATTTTGGCACCTATTGTGGAAGTTAGCATTTTAGAAGAAATTTAATAAGTTTGGATTGAAGTGAATTTTAGTGTTATTGATGTCGGTTTTGGGATATTGAGTCTATGAATAGCTCTGTATCGTGAGAAGACTATATATTGAGTCTATATATTTAATCTTGTTCAAGACTGGCCAACTGTCATCTATTCCCTAACTAATATCCTTAGTGTTGCATGCAATTTGTGACTATATGTTCCCTCTATCCCTATCCATGTACCCTAAGGTGATTCTTGTGTGCCACAATCTTTTTATCCCTATGTGAAGATTTGTTTATTAAGTGATCTGAATGTCCATCATAACTAATTGATTGTATGTTGCTTGGTTCTCTTCTCAAACTGTCTTTTACCACCAAGTTATTTCCTATTTTCTAAAAACTTTTCTACTTCTCAAGTCATCTCTGTACTATTTTCAAAACAAAGCTATGTCATACACTCTCACATTACTCCTAGAATATTAGGTTCTGCCCCTATGGCATGTGTACTCCCTTGAGACCCTTGAGATCTCTCTGAACTCTGGCATGTTAGAGCTGACCTTTCCATGTTGCACCTAAATGAGTTATTGTCTGAGAAAAGGTCTAGGTGTGAGCATTGTCCGGGATCCTTGAGGTCCTTAAGGAACTCTGACACACCTAGACATGATATTGTCTATGGAACTTTGGCATTTGAGGCTATTGGAGGCTTGGGAAGTCATCTGGGCCTGCTTCAGGCTCCCTATAGTTAACTTCTTCTCTTTTCTTTATTTGTTTGTGTAATTTATTCAGCTGGTCTGTAATAATTATTTGTAAACAACATTATGGTGTTTAGTGAAAAGGGGTAGGTTGTTACATATATTGGGTAAATCGGGTAGAAACCATGCCTATAAGATCTATGTTAATGAATTTGCTAGGTTTGCTATACTTTCACAATATTAGAAATCATGCCTATAGGATCTAAATGGATTCAATAATGGATACCATGCCTATAGGGTTAAAATCAGCTTTATAATTAGATATCATAGAGTGTAAAGTAATTGAGTTTCTGCTACAACATGTGTTTACATTCGTCTCACTAGAAATATTGCCTATAAGTTCGAAAATCAGATCTTAACAATTAGATACCATGCCTATAGAACTTAAATTAGTTTAGTTAAACAAATCAGTTAATTCACTCTGAACCGACTTAATCAATTGTCCACTTATTTAAATGAGTTTTTCAAGCACTGTCTTAATTTACTACCGCTAGAAGGCATGTCAATAGGATCTCAAGTTGTCCGTTTTAAAATTTTATTCATTGTTTCACTGCTCCCTAATCAATATAGATACCCTGCTTTTAGGATATCACTATTATGTGCTTAGTCAAGCCTCTAGGGAGATTTAAGTTCTGCAACTATAAAACTGTGCTTTCTTATTTAAAACTGTTTAGATTTAACAGGTCTAAATCAGTAGGCAAGCTAAATAGGATTTTTACACTTTTCCATATGTCAATAATGTATAATCGCTGCTCACATAGATATCATGTTCTTGGATTTTCTCTTAAATACATGAATTTTATTTGAAGACGTGCATTTATTTGTTATATTTGTGGAGGTGACTGTGAACCTATAACTTGTTCTCTTTTAAATGCAATCCTAATTGTTCTTGATTGACGCCCAGACTCTTATACTTTTAAAACCTTAGGATGGGCTTAAACTTTCCAAAAGTAGAGGTCCTAAAATACCTCCAGGGCCACGAGAAAGGGATGGGTAATGCGCGTATAGGACATTTATCAAGGCGATGACTACTCCGGATGAAATACTACTTTGCGATGAATTTGCCTCTCACCTCGACCTCAACTCGTGCCGAATCTACCTAAAATAAGAATCATAACATTAGAATATGCTAAGGGAACGAAGCTCATGCAAAAATAATCAAATTATACCAAAAATCCAGAATTGGTCAAAACTGACCCCCAGGCCCACGTCTCGAAATTCCATAAAAATTAAATCAATAGAATCCTTATCCTCCCACGAGTCTATTCATATGAAAAGCATCGAAATCAGACCTCAAATCCCTACTCAAGGCTCTCCAATATCAAGCCCTAATCCCTTAATTTTCTTCCTTAATTTCCACTAATACCATAATTAAACAATGAAAAAATAGTCATAAACACAAGTATTGAAGCTTAGGTAGCTTACCCAACTAATAATCTTCGATTTTGTCACGACCCTAGTTCACCAATTGTGAACACGTCATGACGGCACCTAGTCTTCACGACCAGGTAAGCCTAACACATTGCGGAAGTAACAACATTTGCGAACTTTATATTCAAAAGCTAAATAACATGAGTAATGTATACAGTTGCCGCTTGGCACATACACTTTAATACAAAATACTGAAATAACCTCCAAGACCCGGAAACCCACAGGCAACACAAGCTATAAGAAATCTTACACTGCTCTAGTCACCAGAATAGTATAATACAAAGAGGGATCGAAATAACATCTAATAAC
>MU758895.1:162828-186686 GCA_026770625.1 Nicotiana glauca | reverse complement strand
CATATAAATGTTACCCAATAATCTCCTCTTAAAAATCCTCTCAGAATCGCCCTTGCCCGAGCTCAAAATTGATTTTTCAACTTTTTGAAACTTAACCCTCGATTTTGGTATTTCTGGACAGCGGTTTCCACTTTTGCGGTCCAGGGACCGCTTATGCGGACAAACCACCGCTTTTGCGGTTTGCACTTAAAGGGGGTCGGAGTCCGCCTCTGCGGACTTATAACCGCTTATGCGGCTCCGCCTTTGCGGATAGCTGACCGCACCTGCAGTCTCGGAGGAAAAAAGGGCCAACTCGCTTCTGCGGTGCGAAGGCCGCTTCTGCGGCGCCGCTTCTGTGGTTCCCAAGCCACATAAGCGAAAACAACAGAAGCCCGCTGTAATTTTTTCTTCTAACTTCCAAAACTAACCCGTTGAGCATCCGAAATCATACCGGGACCCCCGGGACTCCAACCAAAAGCACCAATACCACCTAATACCTTATTCAAACTTGTACCAATCCCCAAAACACCTCAAACAACATCAAAAACCCGATTAAATCAAGGATTCAAGCCTAAGAACTTCAAATTCTAACCAAATACGCTTTCGATCATAAACCTAACCAAACCTCGTCCGAATGACCTAAAATTTTGCACACACATCCTAAATGACATGACGGAGCTACAGCAACTTTCGGAATTCAAATCCAACCCTCGGATCAAAAACTCACTATCGGACCGGAAACTTCAAAAATTCAAACTTCGGCATTTCAAGCCTAAATGAGCTACGGACCTCCAAATAACATTCTGAATACGCTCCCAACCCCGAAATCACCTAACGGAGCTAACGGAACCATCGGATTTCCATTCCAAGGTCATCTTCACACTGTTCTGAATACGGCCATTTTTCAACTCTTAAACTCTCATTTACGGAATAAGTGTCCCAAAACACTCCAAATCCTAATACCGAACGTTCCGGCAAACCAAAATAGCAGAAATGAACTTAATGGGGAATCGGGGCGTAAATTCCAAAAACGACCGGCCGGGTCGTTACAGATTTCCCCTTGAAAATCACTACCCTAGCTCACTTCCCGTCTTAAAAAATGGAGAACTTAGCAAAAAATTCGCGAAGGAAGCCTTATATACCTTCTGACCCAGGGATTTCGCACTCGCGGTCCCTTTTTTCGCTTCTCCACTACTGCTTTTGCTGTCAAGCTACTGCTTCTGCGGTTTTCACTTAAACTCCTGGAGCCGCACCTGCGCCCTATCTCCCGCATCTGCGGTCTTGCAGGTGCACTCAAGATTCAACACCTACGAATTCTGGTCCTCTAGACCCTGGCCACTTCTGCGACTTACTCAACGCTTCTGCGATCACGCACGTACTGTCCCCAATCCGCAGGTGTGGTTATGACTAGGGCAGCAACTTCAGCTGCTCATTTCCAAAGCCAAACTTTCTGAAAATATTCCGAATTCATCCCAAGGCCCCCGGGACCTCAAAAAAAAGTACAATTAAGTCATATCACCAAAATACCCTCAGATTCAAGCCTAAGGATTCCAAAACTTCCAAATTTTGTTTTCAATCAAAAAGTCCATCAAATCTCATCCCGATGACCTGAAATTTTGCACACACATCATAATTGACACAATGAACCTTCTCCAACTTTTAGAATTCCATTCCGACCCCTATATCAAAATCTCATCTATCAATTGGAAAATGCCAAAATTCCAATTTTGCCAATTCAAGCCCAAAACTACATATTCTGATCACGCTCCTAAGTCCCGAATTACCTCCTGAAGCTTTTCGAACCATCGAAATTCACATCCGAGCCATTTTTCACCTAAGTCAACATCCGGTGGACTTTTCCAACTTAAGCTTACTCAAAAGAGACTAAGTGTCTCAAACCTTACCAAAACCTTTCCGAACCCAAACCAATCGACCCGATAACATATAATACAGCTGAACAAGATAATAAAAAGTAGAAATAGGGAGAACGGGATGGTAACTCATAAAATAACCGGTCGGGTCGTTACATGAACCTAAAAAGAGGAAAATAGGTTCTAAAATTGCCGATTGTATGCTTATTGGATATGTTGAACATAATGTTGCATATAATTTCTTATTTTAAAAAGTGATGTGCTTGATTGCAATACTATAATTGAGATAAAGAATGCTGAGTTCTTTGAATATATTTATCCATTGTCTGATAAAATTTCTCATGCGTCTGTTGAAACAAAAAGTGAAATTACCTTTAGTGAGGAACTGAGAAGGAGCAAAAGACATAGGAAAGAATATTTTTCTTATGAAAATAATTTTCAAATATTTCTTGTCAATAATGAAACATCAAATTATTTTGAAGCTATATCTTCTTCAGAAGCTAATTATTGGAAAGAGACAATAAAAGTTGAAATCGATTCTATTTCGAAAAATAAAACATGGATTTTAACAGATTTGCCTCTTGGTGCAAAACCTCTTTGTTGTAAATGGATTTTCAAAAAGAAATTTAATCCTGATGGATCTTTAGATAAATATAAAGCTCGGTTAGTAGAAAAAGGATTTTCTCAAAAATAAAATATAGATTATTTTGATACATTTGCGCCAGTGACTAGAATTTCTTGTATTCGAGTTTTAATTGTATTAGCTTCAATCAGTAAGCTTTTTATCCACCAAATGGATGTCAAAACTACTTTTCTAAATAATAATTTAGAAGAAGAGATTTACATGGTTCAACCTGAAGGATGTGTCATTCCTGGACGAGAAACTAAAGTTTGAAAATTAGTTAAATCTCTTTATAGCCTTAAACAAGCTCCTAACCAGTGGTATGAGAAATTTGAATAAGTCTTACTGAGAGATAGTTTTTCTTCAGTTGAGGTGAATAAATGTGTTTATACTAAAGTGGTAGACAATGATGATAAATATGTCTATATATTGATGACATGATTATATTTGGTACAAATTTAAATATTGTGCAAAGTACAAAATTATTTATGTCTGCTAATTTTGATATGAAAGATCTGGATGAAGTAAATACAATATTGGGAGTCAAAGTTATAAGGAGTGAATATAAAATAATATTGTCTCAAGAATATTATGTTGAGAGACTTCTTAAGAAGTTTGAATACTTTAATGCCATATCTATGTGCACTCCTTTTGATGCTAACTCTCAGTTGAAAAAGAATAATGGTAACCCAGTTGCTCAGTCTAAATATGCTCAGATTATTGGGAGTCTGATGCATTTAATAAATTTTACAAGGCCCGATAAAGACTATGATGTGTGTAGATTGAGTAGATATACTCATAATCCTAACAGAGAGCATTGGTCTGCATTAGATAGACTATTGAAATATTTGAGAGGAAACATGAATTATGTTATCCTATATAGTGTATTTCTTTCTACTTTAGAAAGGGATGCAAACTGGTTCTCTGATTCAGATAAGACAAAATTCACTACTGGTTATGTATTCACCCTTGGTGGTGGTGCAATATCGTAAAAATCAGCTAAATAGACGATCATTGCTAGATTGATTATGGAATCAGGGTTTGTAGCTCTGGAGTTAGCTGGTTTTGAGGCTGAGTGGATAAGAAACTTCTAAGTTAATATCCCTTTAATAAAGGACGTATTGCCTCATGTATCTATGCATTGTGATTATCAAGCGGCAATAGCTATTGCAAAGAATAAATCTTGTGATTGTAAAAGCAAACACATGAAACTGAGACATGATATCATAAAACAGTTGTTGAGAGATGGAATCATTTTCATTGATTATGTGAAGTCAAAGATAAATTTGGCCGATCCTCTGACTAAACCCGAGGGAAGAAAATTAATTCTCAAACCTCAAAAGAAGTAGGGTTAAGGCCGAAATGTTGTCAATAGAGATGGTAACCCAACCTATGTTATTGGAAATCCCATGAAGTAGGTTAATATGGGTAATAACAAGTCAATATTAGTAGTGATGCACTAAAAGAGAGTGAATGATTACTACTAATTGAGAGGCTGAGTTATAGCTCTTAATGAAATTCATAGTCATTATGGATGGTGTATTTAAAAGTAATATACACTTGATAAATTCACCTATATGAGAGTGGAGTAGGCCGATCCTATGAGATTTTGGCCGAGTCTCTAGAGCTATCATGAATAACCAGGCACGCGCATGGCCTATTAGGCACAAAACCGCGTGAACAGCAAAATTACTGGGGTCGAAATGTGATTGATAAATTTTCGGACTTACAATAAGAGTTATTGGTTCATAGAAATATTATATTTTTCCAGTAATTCTGTGAGTTAAATTTTATTGATCTAAGTTTGGTTCATAGTCCAGAAGACACCAAACCTATTGCATTTGGACCATACAAATCCAGCAAATTTTACTCCTTTTTTATGAATTTTTTGAAAATATGTGGGGGGATTGTTGTTATATTTCTAAAAAGGTGACAAATGTCCACCCATGTGGCAAGATGTATGCAAGTAAAGTGGACAAATGTCCATCCATGTGGCAAGATGCATGCAAGTCTTGACAATCATACTTGACAAATGGCAAGAGGAAAAGCCTTAAGCTTTTTGCCTATAAAAGGGTCTTCCCTTAAGCCAATTTCACAAGGTAAAAACATCATTTCTCTCCTTTCCTTTCACGCCCCTCATTTTCCTTTATTGTCCAATGTTAAATATTAGTTATTTTCTTTCTTATTTACTGTTCCTACTAGCTAGCTGGATTTGTAATTTAATATTTTGCTGATTCTTGTATCCTTTAAATAAATTATAGATGGGCTTGTTTAATCCTAGGGAAATATTTCACATTGCGAAAATAGTTTTTTAGGACAGTGCCCAGCACGACTCAAGTCAATCTGTGTATCCTCTTCCAAATAATAATAATAATAATAATAATAATAATAATAATAATAATAATAATAATAATAATAATAATAATAATAATAATAATAATAATAATAATAATAATAATAATAATAATAATAATAATAATAATAATAATAATAATAATAATAATAATAATAATAATAATAATAATAATAATAATAATAATAATAATAATAATAATAATAATAATAATAATAATAATAATAATAATAATAATAATAATAATAATAATAATAATAATAATAATAATAATAATAATAATAATAATAATAATAATAATAATAATAATAATAATAATAATAATAATAATAATAATAATAATAATAATAATAATAATAATAATAATAATAATAATAATAATAATAATAATAATAATAATAATAATAATAATAATAATAATAATAATAATAATAATAATAATAATAATAATAATAATAATAATAATAATAATAATAATAATAATAATAATAATAATAATAATAATAATAATAATAATAATAATAATAATAATAATAATAATAATAATAATAATAATAATAATAATAATAATAATAATAATAATATTATTATTATTATTATTATTGGTTGTCATCCCTACATTTTTTATATAGCGCATGAAATATATGCGTTGTACATGGGGGCCAAGTTCAGATGGTATTTGAAGGTCTTCGCTGAGATCCTCTAGTTGGTGAAAAGGCGGTTTATTTTTTCAATTTTTTTCTTTATTCATTTTATTTGAGGTTTTTCTTTTTCTTTTTTTGGTATATGGAGGTGGATGTTTGAAAAAGATGGACATATATATTACGGACGAGGTAGAAATGAGATGACGTGAAAGTGTATATATTATTATATATTAATCTATAATAGATGTGTATGTGTTTATATATATATAGTGTATGATAGGTATATATACTATTACATAGGTGTATATACAATTATATAGTGTATATATACCAGTTATTCACTACATAATGTGTAAGTCAGATCTTTCTGTAATAATCATCTTATGTAACAATATTTTATTATAAGAATTAATTTTTTTTTCAGAATCGATTTTTATGTTATATTTTACGTTTCTATAACAGTTCTTTACCTTATATAGCAACAATGAATTTTTATAACAGTTCACTATTCGTAACACTACCCTCGTAACATACATCTTTACAAAAAATAAAAAATCTAAGATTATCAATAATATGTCTGAATTTCACAATATGGGTCTTAGCGTTTAAATCTTTGTACGTTTATAATGAGCTTAAAATTACTCAACATTTATGCCTGCTTTGTATCCTTGATTTGATAAAGACTTAGTCCGATTATGGTCTAATATGTTGCTTTTTAGTGCAGTGGTGCAGAGGAAATCAATGGACAGATAGTGCACTAGGTGGGAGGAAAACATGCTGAACAAGAAGAAATTATCATGTGTGGTCGTGCACGAGCAACCACAAAAGTGCAATTGAGCACGTAAGCATCACAAAAACACCACCATATGTGCGCAGTCATACTCCCAGGTGAGCGACCGCGTACGTCCGTCTTCGAAAATTCTGGTCATGCCTATTTTTGTAATTTGGAGGCATCTTTTTTACCTATATGAAGCCTGGCTCGTCCCAACACAAGGAATCTCGGATTTTGGAGCAACTTTTGGAGAAAAGAAGGCAACAAAATAATATAGGCTTTGAATACGTCATCTGAATCATTCAATATGAAAGTTTATTTGAATTCGTGGGTTGTAATTTTTTCTTGTCCTCTTAGTACTCTTTTGATGAACAATTTCTCCACTATGGAGTAGTTCTTCTCAGTATTGACAGATATTGTGAATTTTTCATTATTCGAGTGTTTGCTTTATGTTAGCTGCTTGAATTTATTGAACATATTTTGAATTTTATTCCAAAGTTATTTGGGGTTTTACTTTAATTGGAAGAGAAGTATTACTTTAATTATCTTTGTGCTATCTTGTTTGGGTAAACTTCATGACTCTCGTAGGTAATCGAAAGAGCTTGCAAAGTTATCAATTGACCCAATTTATTGGAATAGTCAAGAGATGTTCTTCATAAGAATATTCATTCACCATATTCTTGCATACATTTGTAGCACTTATCATTAGGTTATTTTAACAGAATTCTCATTCATTCAAAAGAAAAAATCGAATTTAATATAGCTTAATCATCTGTTGAAATCGAAAGAGTCAATTGAATTTAACAGTGAACTAGCTCGGAGTTATCCCGAATAATAGTTGATCATATATATTGTCCAGATATTATTCCTTATATTGATATTCAATCGTTGTTACTTAGTCGCTCAATTTTTATTATTCATTCACAATTGGGAATCTTAGCTTTTACTCGTTCTTAGTTAATAATTCAAAATCAAAGGTTTGTTTTCCTAAATAATGTTAAGCTGAAGATTTCATTATGCATTATTTAACCCAATCTCTATGGAAACGATTTAATAAGATACTATCTTTGACTAGTAAGCCTAAGTTTTATATATCTATTTTGCACTCATCAAATTTTGGTACCATTATTGGGGATTGACGGTTACTAGTATTTAAAATAATTTTCAATGCTAACTTAGGAACAATATTATTTTATTTTTTTACGCTCTTCTTATTGGTCTGTAGGCAACAAGTTAAGTTCAGTGGTGTGTGACTCGATCCTCATCCAAGGAATTGGTGCCATGCAATCTGGAAATAGACAAGAACATGAGACAGTCAAGAAGGGGAATGAATTGAGTGGACCATTGTTAGGTCAGACTTTGACTCAAAATACAATGGTGACAATGAAAAGAAAGTGGACTTAGTTGCAAGAGAGGTAACTCAACAATAGACTGCACGATTAACAACTGAAGCAACCATTAGAGTTGCTGAGGAAACGGTTGAAAAGGGTCGAAGATTCAATCTTAACCGACCACTAGTTGAAGATGAGTTTGAAAATACAGCTCCCAAGCCTAGATGAGGTGGAACAGAAAGAGATACTCAAACTGCTGGATGTTGGTATAATAACTCCCATCTCCACAACTAATGGATCAATCCCGTACAGGTTGTGCCAAAAAAAAGGGCATGATAATCATGAAAAATGAAGACAACAAGCTAATTCCTACCAGAATTGTCACTGGTTGGAGGATTTGCATAGAGAAAAGGCTGAATGATGCAACGAGGAAGGATCACTTTCGTCTTCCCTTCATTGATCAGATGTTGGAGAAGTTGGCAGGGTGTGGATGTTACTGCTTTTTAGATGTTTATTCAGGGTACAATTAAATACTCATTGCTTCTAAAGATGTTGAGAAAACCACATTTACCTGCCCTACCGGAATCTTTGCATACCGGAGAATGCCTTTTGGACTTTTCAATGCACCAATTACTTTTTAGAGGTGCATGATGTCAATTTTTTCAGATTTGAATAGGAAGTGTTTGGAGGTGTTCATGGATGATTTTACTCACTTTGGGGATGAATTCAAGGATTGTTTGAGGAATCTAGAACTTGTAAACGATGTGAAGACACTGACCTAGTACTCAACTGGGAAAAGTATCACTTGATGGTCAATGAGGAGATAGTCTTAGGCCACAAAGTCATAGCTGAAGGTATCGAGGTCGACAGGTCTAAGGTAGATGTGATCGCTAAGCTCCGACCACCAACTTCAGTGAAGAGCATCAGAAGCTTTCTAGGGCATGCAGGGTTTTATAAAATGTTCATTAATAATTTCTCTAGCATCAGCAAGCCCCTAACAGCACTACTTGCTAGGGTGTGAAGTTTGTGTTTGATGTAGAGTGCCTCAGAGCATTTGAGTTGATCAAGGAAAAGCTATTGAGTGCCCCTATAATGGTAATTCCCAACTGGAGCGAACCCTTTGAGATCATGTGCAATGCTAGTGATATGGTAGTGGGAGCATTGTTGGGTCATAGAAGAGATAAATATTCAGACCCATCTACTGTGAAAGCTGGACTTTGAATAATGCACAGGTAAACTATGCTACCATGGAGAAGGAGTTCTTTGTAGTGGTCTTTGCTTTCGACAACTTGAAATCCTATCTAGCGGGAAGCAAGGTGATAGTGTATACTTATCACTCAGCTCTGAAATATTTGTTAAGAAAGAAAGAGTCAAAACCTTGTCTAATGCAATAGGTATTGTTGCTGCAAGAGTTTGATCTTGAAATCAAAGAAAGAAAGGGCACAGAAAACCAAGTGGCTGACCACCTATCGCAATTGGAGAAACCACATGTTGAAATTGTGGACATTCGGGAAGAGTTCCCGGATGAGGAGATTTTTTTCATTGTAAAGGTCTCTGATATACCACCATGGTATGCTTACATAGCCAATTTTTTGGCTGGTGGATGGCTACCACATGACTTCACCTCTGACTAGAAGAGGAAGCTGAGAAGCGAGGTAAAAAGCTACTTCTGGAATGACCCCTTTTTGTTTATATTGTGTGCACATAGCATGATTTGGAGATGCGTACCAAAAGGGATAATGGGAAATATATTATTCCATTCTCATGATGGAGCAGCTGGAGGACACTATGGAGGAAATAGGACAGCAGCAGAGGTCATGGAAGCCGATTTTTAGTGGTCGTCCTTGTATAAGGATGCAAGATCCTACGTGGCTACATGTTACAAGTGCCAACGGACAGGAAACATTAGTAAGAGGGACGAGATGCCCCTGAATTCCATTTTAGTATTTGAAGTCTTCGATGTCTGGGGCATCGACTTCATGGGTCCCTTCCCATCGTCCCATTCCTACGAGTATATCCTATTGGCCGTTGACTACGTCTTCAAGTGTTCTAGGCAATCTCTACTAGGACAAACGATGCTAGAGTAGTGTGTGAATTTTTTCGAAAGAAAATTTTCGTCCGTGTTGGAACTCCCCGAGTCATCATCAGTGACAATAGGTCACATTTTTTCAATAAATAGTTTGCCACATGATGTCTAAATATAGGGTAACTCATAAAATATGAACCCCATATCATGCTCAAAATAGTGGGCAAGTAGAAGTAGCTAGTCGTGAACCTAAAAGAATTCTAGAAAAAATGATTAGTGCTTCCAAAAAAGATTGGTCAGTAAAGTTAGATGAATTTTTATAGGCGTATAGAACAGCGTTCAAAACAACCATAGGGGCGTACAGAACAGTATTCAAAACAACCATAGGGACTTCACCTTTCAAGTTGGTCTATAGAAAGTCATGTCACATACCTGTGGAGATAGAGGATAAGGCTTATTGGGTAATTAAATTGATTAATCTTGATCTTAGTCTTGCAGGTGAGTACAGAATGTCATAGATGAATAAGCTATGAAGAATACAGATTGGACACGTATGATAATTAGAGGTGTTCAGAAAAACCCGAAAAATTGAACAAAACCGAAAACCAAACCAAACCAATCAAAAAAAATCGATACTTTTTGGTTTGATTTGGTTTTTGGTTTTGGTTTTGAATTCTAAAAACGGATCAAATTTGGTTTGGTTTTAGTTTTAATCAGAAAAAACTGAACCAAACCGACTATAGGAGTAGCTATTTCAAATTTATTATTACACCTATATATATGTATATTGTTATACAAAGTTTCAAAAAAAATTATGGTAAATGTTAATAGTTTGCACTTTTAATATAGTTCTTTACCTTACATTCTAGTTTGATTGGTAGTTTTTCTTTTGTTTAGTGTAAGAATCTATTTCGTATTAAAAATAATATATTTTTAATTAAGTCCTTAAATTATTCATCACTATTTGATTCAATTATCATCAATATATTTTGGTAAATAATAGGTTTCTCAAAGGGCAATTGATTTGATAGTGTTACAATGAAAATGCCATCGCCGAAATATATGTTTTGTAGTATATGTCTTTATTTAAGAAAAAACCGACAAATAACCGAAAAAACCAAAAAACTAACATAAACCGAATGGAGAAAAAATAACTTAATTGGTTTGGTTTGGTTATAATATTTGAAAAACTGACTTATTTGGTTTGGTTTCTTTTTAGGGAAAAAACCGATCCAAATCTAACCATGAACACTCCAAATGATAATGCGCGAATTTTCAAGAAGAAGATGAAGAAATGGCATGACCGTCTGACTAAACCAAAAGTATTTCATGACAGAAAAAAGGTTAATAGTAGACTCATATTGTTACCCGAAAATTTTAAGTCTAGATAGATGGGACTGTATGTGGTGAAATATGCATCACGATATGGGGAGATTGAGGTCCAGAACATGGAAGTAATGGAGAGTTTAAGGTGAATATGCATAGGATAAAACCATATCTTGCTGAAGGATTCATCATGATCAGTTGAGGATGCCTCACCCTGTTGAGTCAAGCTGACGACTATAACTCAGAACTACTTAACTCTTCTACTAGTGTGATTTTTTTTTTAGCTTAGACTAGGTAAAATTTAGTGTATATTATGATTTGATGGTTGCAAGAAAGTATAGATTGTGGAATGGCAGAACTGAGGCCTTAAAAAGGCAATTTGTACGTGTATAGGTGTGCTGCCGCACACCTGGAGGGGTGTACCATGCATTTGCGTAGAATACAGCGTCAGCAAATCTGAAGGTACACAGCCGCACAGGAGGGGTGTTGAATTCGCATCACGCCACACATATAGGCTTTCTGGCAGGTGTGCATGGCCGCGCACATGTTGACCCAATCGTGTGCCCAATCGCGCACCAGGTAAGTACCCGTATCCCTTTTCTTATAACCCGGATTTCAGTCCCCCTCTTTACCCCTCTTCTAATATTTCCCCTTTTTTCTCCTCTTTCACCATACCCAACCCTAACCCATTCCAATTCCCTTCCCCCCGCCTCTCTCTCTCTCTTTCTCTCTCGAGCCTAAAACACATAGCACCCCACTCCCTCACTCTCCCCCCCCCCCCCCCTCCCCCCCCCCCCCCCTAAGTGTGTCTCCATCAATTGAACCCTCAGGTATGTAACTTCTTTCATGTTTTTTTTTTCATTATTTTCTTTTTCTTTTGGGTTTTATGACTGGTTTTCACCATGGATGCTAAGAGTATGGCTGCTATCTAGTTGAATTGTTGTGTGTGTAGTCCACCTAAGGCTAAAAATTAATTTGTGTGGAATAGGAGCAGCTTTGCATGTTAGGTGTTTATGTAAATGCCACAATAAGGTTGTGCTATATTTTCTCGAATTTGTTTCCCACCCAATAGTAATCCATGTACGTTGTTTAGATGAACTGATAATGGGGATACACTCTAATGATTGCGAGATGGGTCCTTCATATATCAAGCCGTAGTGTATCTTCTTGACCACTATACGGGTGAAATCTCAGTAACACTTTTTGGTCCTAAGAGTGGTCTAATTGCTGATATTTGTTGGGTTATTTCAGGTGCAAATGGCCACTTCAAAGAAAAGAAAAACCCCAAGCTCCTCCACCGGTAGTCAATCAGGCATGTCCAAAGCTAAAGATGGGGGCACTTCCAGGTCACATGCTTCTGCATCCTCTCGCTAATATGATCAAAACAAGTTTGTCTCCTGGGAGGCCCAAGACAGGTTTAATAGCAAGGCAGACAAAAAGCCAGTACCTGAATGGAGAATAGAAATCGTATCTCTCCTTAATGAGTGTTCCACAGTTCATGATAAATTAGTCTGGCGAGGATTGGGGATGTCTTTCGAAGAACCTGATGAGTCCAATTTGACTGTTGGGCGGGAATTCTACGCGAATTGCCCGGAACATGTTGACTATGTGTGTACAATCCGAAATAAAAAGTTAGATTTTTCGAAGGAAGCAATCCAAAGTGCCTATTACTTACCAGAGTATGTGGACCACCTTGATACAGCCAATTACTTTTTGGTGCATAGCAAGCAACCATACCCGTGGCCTATGTTCTTTCAGACCATCTATGTGCTCGGAAAGGAGGTGGTGTGACAACAAATTTCACTCAGCTGCACTAACTTTTGAAGGTAAGTGTTGGTTATACATCCTTAATAACCTGATACCTTCCGGCAACACAATTGAGGTGAATGGTCCCCGGGCTGCTCTGATTTGGTGCTTTGTCAATGGCCACGACTTCAATTTGGCTAAGATCATTAAAGAAGATATGACAATTCGATGTCCGGTGCAGAGGTATGGGTTCTTTTTCCCATCATTAGTCACTTGATTATGTCGTGAGGCATGGGTACCAGAATACAAGGCTACAGACGGCAAGGTCAAGAAAAAAGAAATTTTGGGTTGATAAAGTTCTCATTGGGAAGGAACCTGATGTGGCTGCTGAGGTTGAGAGTGAGGAGTCTGATGCACTCGTAGAGGAAAGGGAGGTGCACGGAGAATGATAATTTGTGAATATTTTCACGTACGTAAGTTAGTAGACAATGATAATTCTATTCTTTTCACATTTATTATTTCCAAAATTTATGATTTAGATATTGTTGGCAATCTGATTATTTATCTAGTATGTTAGAAAGCTTTTTCAAAAACTTCAGCTTTTATAGTGCTGAAGTTTTTACAAATGAATTAAATAACTTAGCATTTATGCTAAGTTTTTGAAAAAAGCTTTATGATAAAACTAATGAATTCAGGACAAAAAACTTCAGCTTTTAATGTTGAATATTTTATAAATGAACTAAATAACTTCAGCATCTTCTGTTGAAGTTTTTGAAAAAGCTTATCCAAGACAAAAAAACTTCAGCTTATTTAGTGTTGAAGTTTTTTATAAATGAACTAAATAACTTCAGCATCTTCTGCTGAATTTTTTGAAAAAGCTTAATGACAAAACTAATGAATCCATGACGAAAAAACTTCAGCTTATATAGTGCAATTACAAATAAAAACTTCAGCAAATAGAAAATAAAATTTCAGCTACTATGCTTACGTTCAGCAATTACAAATAAAAACTTCAGCGAATAGAGAACAAAACTTCAGCTACTATGCTTAAGTTCAGGAATTATAAACAAAAACTTACTTGGTTCAGCATACTTGCTACTTCAGGCCCATCTACTAGAATGCTGAAGTTTGCATGATTGCTTTGCTACTTCATCCATGTATGCTGAAGTTACGCAAAAAAGTGGTTATGCTTGTAATTTATTTTGCAAAGTAGACACAAGTTAAAACATGACCCAAAAAGCAGGTATAGATGCAAATTCCCCTTTTTTGTCAAAGTCACATAGGTTTGGGCTACAACGGATTTTACCTCCTATAGGAAAGTTTGATACCTTATTTATTTTAAATAAATACGCTTTTAAAAAATTATCTCCTACAACTACCTTTTAATTTTTATAGCAAAATATCGATTTATGGCCAGTTCCTACCTTTAAGCCATTAAATACGCTTTGTATTATTCTTCTCTCTCCCTCCCTCTTCCCTCTCTCCTCCTTTCTCTTTCCTCTTTCTTCTCTTTCCCCCCGATTTTTTCCTCCTTTGCTTTTAGAAACCCTATCAGGGGCTGTGTTCCGCCAACGACAGATCCGACCAGCAACCACTTCCTCCCTTCCTTGTTGTGTCACCCCTAATCCCCTCTTCCGGCCGGCGATTTCTTTCACACAGTTGTGTTACACATTCTAAATTTTTCTTAGATTTTGCGTTGATTGTTCATGTTTGCCTTGTGAGATTTAAAGAAGTTCTGTCTCTAGTTTCCTTTTGATTCTTTAAATTGGTGCTTCTTTAACAACTGTCTTTATTTAACTGGCGGCGGCATGGATATCGATGGACTAGGGACGGAGTATGGGGCTGAGGAACTTGAAGAGTCTTGTTACCTTTTTTTTATTGTATTTCAATGTATCTCGTTATATTCCATGCATTTCATTTGCATTCACTGTCTTTTTTTTTCATTGTATTTCAATGTATCTCGTTGTGTTCCATGTATTTCATTGTATTTATTGTCTCGTTGTACTCCATGAATGTATTCATATATTTTGTAATTAATATAATTTATATATTCAGATGTATATATGTATTCAAATGTATCTGCAGTATGTATTCATATACTTTTGCATTATAGATGACCTGATATGGTTATGTATTCAATGTATTTAACTGTATTCAATGTAACTATATAATTGTAATATATAAATCTATTTGTAAAGATACCACTAAAAAATAATTTAGTAAAGATACCACTAAAAAAAGAAAGGATGGATTGAATCTCTGAAGATTGCTCAGTTTTTGGGGTGTTTTTCGGTTGATAATCTTTTCTATAACAGGAAATATAAATTTTGTATGTTATAATTGAGTTTGTTGAGTTATATTTGGAGTCTATCGCGTTAATTGATTCACTTACCGTTTTTAATGGTTGAAGACCTTTTTTTTGGCAAATTCAATTACTATATTCATGAATACAGCTCGCGAGTACAGTCGAATACATTCTCTGCTTAGCTGAACTCGGTTGTTTTCTCTCGAGCATAGCTATAGAAAGTAATTTAGTAAATGATAACTATAGCAAGCTAATAATCACTAAAACATAGTGGTTTCTGAAAATTTCTCTTTCTTTTTCTGAGTTACAATTTGCTGAAAACTTTTCTTTTGGGCGGTACATCTTCATTCTCCACAAACCCCATGATTCAATCCGTTTTACATTACTCAGCCTTCCGTCTTTCTTAATTAGGCTTTTTTGACAAAAATTTGAGAAAGCAAACAACATATTCTTAATAAATGAACTCGAGTTCATCCAAATTGAGATTCTTTTCCATCTCAAAATTTGATATTGTACTTATGAATTTAAGTTAGATTTTAACCCATTAAGCTACAGTATTTTAAGAAAAAGTTTGATAGCTCATTTCGAATTCCAACTCGCATGCTTAAATCAACAAAGCCATGAATCTCAAATTTGAACAGGTTAAAAGCATTTAAAAGTGCGGTAGCTCTACTACATCTAGTAAATAAATTTTTTTTTTTTGGGGTTCCAAGTGTCGCTTCTAAATATGAACTAGCTTCGTAAAATCATGATTCGTGAATGCGCTTTGTCTGGTCTGCCAATGAAATATCAATATTTTATCCACGGTTCCATCTAAATGTTGATCCAACACTCGTAAACAAGACAAAATCTAAGATTTAAAAGCTATACCATATAAAATTTGCGTGATTCAATTTTCCACTCATTGTTTTAGTTTCATACATAATGTCCATGTCGAACTGCTACCCTAACTGTCAACTTCCAAACGTCACTGTAGATCAGTTTCTAGCCATTACATAAGTAGGTACAATTGGAGTTTTTGATTGCTACAACCCGAGAACTCTATGCGCAGCTAGGCAGGAAAGTATACTTTCACTCCCAACCTGCTGCTTTCCATCAACCAGGATCTAGTGCACCATTTATTTCTCATGCTCGAATGAATGTAGCGAAATTAGTGAAAGAACTATCTAATTGAATTGCGAGGCTATCCTTAACAGGACTCAATTATATCACACTAAATAGAAGAAAAACAATGCTTATAAAGGGCATAAGCGAGGTAGTAATATGATGCACAAAATGGAGATCAGGAAAAAAGTAAACACAAAGCAATTAAAAAAGTATCCAGATTTGCGAGGCTATCCTTAACAGGACTCAATTATATCACACTAAATAGAAGAAAAACAATGCTTATAAAGGGCATAAGCGAGGTAGTAATATGATGCACAAAATGGAGATCAGGAAAAAAGTAAACACAAAGCAATTAAAAAAGTTTCCAGATTTCGGTACGTATTGCTTTCGAGCAAAATTTCATATCAGTGATTCTTAAACATCACGACCTCCCATTTAAAATGGTATTGTTATCTGCAGTCAGCGTGAGCAAGTTACAAAATGCTCGTGAAACTATGGACACATTCAATAACCCTTCACCAATAGATGCATTCTAATAGGGTTCTGGCCTATGTTGCTTAGACTCTGCAAAAATGGCGCCATGTGCATGTCGGATCCTCCAAAAATAGAGTATTTTTGGAGGATCCGCCACTGGTGCAGCAACATTTTTGGATAGTTGGCACAACATAGTTTCTGGCCTGCTTACAAATATGCATTATGGTCAAGCAATCACTATAATGCAAAAGAGATTGCAGATCAAGTCAAGAAAATAGAAATAGAAAATAAAAACAAGTAAACCTTAAATCTGATATTAAAACTACAAAAGTAATTCCATACTGTAACTTTCACATGCCGAAAGAAATCTATTGGACAAAGCACAACAGGCAGGCGAGCATATTCTTGAGAACATGCACCACCTTTTTTTCCTGTGGACAGGAGAACATAAATTAAAAAAAATGAACGTATTGTAAGTACCACTTTAGTGGTATATAAACCTTACCGCTCAAATCATTTCCGTATACAGTACAGATGATGATCTGCACTCAACTCGCCGTGTAACAAGCTGGCAATGGCAGCTAAAATGAGGGACAGAAAGAGGACTGGAGTGATCAAATTAGTGCAGATACAGTAGAATACTTGACTGAAGCTGGTGTAAGAAGAGACGCCAGGAGCAGTGGGCCATAACTCAGACAAGAACTCAGCTGAACATCTTGGATGGAGGCTGTCAAAGCAAGCTCTTCAACTGAAAGAAGAGTGGTCCTCTACATCCACGCATATCATTCTAGAACTTTGTCGAATGCACTACTACTGGCCACACCATAATTGTACATGAGTAAATGCAAAATTCACTTGAGACCAAAAAAAGGGATGAACATGATGAAGTTAACAGAAATCACCGTGCAGGTTTTTCGCTAGCTTTGTCTGGAGAAGTAGAAAAGAAAATTCTAAATCTCAGTCACTCTACAGGGAACATTTTAATAAAATTGTAACCAGCTCTTTCTACAAAGACAAAAAGAAAGTATGGAGAATTTTCCCCTAAAAAGACTGTTATTTTGACAAATAATATTTTTTTGATAAAGGTTATTTTTACAGATGATAATAAATGTGTGAAAAGAAGGAAGGGGGGAAAAAGAAGCAGCCAGAAAATAATAGTAAAAGGGAACCAAAATACTCATGACTATATAGACTTGGACACTGCCCTACAAACCCAAATGGAGTACCACCCACAGTTTGTTTAAGGAGAACATCAAATCCCAATCTCCCTGGAACAGATTACGTACTTGCCAATTTGTGTCATGCCATTCCTCATCCTTAATATGAACTTAAAGAAATACCACTATACTTTGAGGTGAGGTGCATCATATCCGCAGAGAGTCAACAAACAGAAGCATCTAGCAGTGTAGCCCACTGGGATCCACAATCTTCGGAATTGAAGATCCCACAGCAGGGCACTGGAGAACGAAACCAGAGTGTAGAAGCAGAAAACCAATGAAGCAACCAGTGTGTAGAAGCAGAAAACCAATGAAGCAGTACCAGGAAGACACCTTGGCACAAGAAAACAAAAACATAACTCTTTAGCAACGTTCTTTGTGCTATTTTCTTCATAAAAATAACAGCTACCATAAAATCCATAATATAAGCCCCCATGATATAGGTTCATAAAAAGGGAAACATCAGAAAAAACAAAAAACAACACTTATCATGCCAATAGCAAGTACTGAATTTTAACCAAAACCACCAGTTAAAGCAGAGGGCGTGGCCCCACTTACACAGCTGTGATTAAGTCAAGGACAGTAACAAACTAATCGAAAACCCCTGGACAAGTCGGGCAATCATCTTTCCCTTCAGCTTCGGCTTCTGCGACGCTCTCTGAGTCCATTTCTGCATATAAATCAGTGCGAATAAACATATTGTAGTATCTGAGACCAATCATGAAAATAAGTTGCGCCATATCCAACATTAACCAGGTATATACTATAAAAGAGAAGTGCCAGCTGGGTCACATAAGAAAAGAACCACAAAATTTGTAAATAGAGACTTCACCCATTAGCATATGGAACTTCATCTCGGCCGCGATATGGAGATCGGCTATAGCTGCGACCGCGCGGCGACAAGCTTCGGCGCCTGGGGGAATGCCCACGAGGACTATAACTCCTGCTTCACGGAGGAGGAAATCAGAAGAAATGGAGAGAACAGCAGCAGTTTTCGTGTTAAGATTATCAGAAGACTTAAATTGTTAAAAGATTCTTAGTCAATGATATCATTCTTCAGTTTCTCACCTACGACCATAACTTGGGCTCCTTCGATATCTAGGAGGGCTCCGACTTCTACGTCTTCCAGGAGCTCCACGCGACCTGCACTCACGAGCAAAATGACCAGGCTCACCACACTCGTAGCACTTCAAATCAGAGCCTCCAGAGCGACCACGACCGCCTCCACGGCCCCCACGACCTTCTCGAGAATTATGTGAAAGCTCCACCCTCCATCCATTCTTACCTAGTTCACAGGATCAGGGATACCTTCAGTGGCTAAACATATTACTGGTGTTTAGAGATGCTAAGGTACAGGAATAAAATAGACAAAACCAAAGTATAGACTGACTAGAGTAAGGTTTTAAATCAGTGCAAGGCCAAATATAGCATGGCCGTCACAAAGATAAAAGAAACTCATTCAAAAAGCTTCATAATTGCATAAGTTGGCTCAAACAGTCAAATAACCATACCATCCAGCTCTCTGATTGCATCTTGTGCATCTCGTTGGTCATCAAAGTCAATAAAAGCATAGCCAGGGGGACGTCTTGCAACCCAAACGCTGTGAACAAATTTGTGAATTAGGAATCACGGACAATAAAGCAGTTCAATATCATGGTGAGCTGCAACTGATGCACTTAAGAGAAAAAAACTTATGAGCAAATGGCTCCACCTAGTCAGGCTAGACACTCTAACTTTTAGAGAAAACTTAATAATAAAGAGACTTATTTCAACACAAGCTCTTCTATGATTTCATCATGTATGCTAGGAAAACTATACAAGAAAAACAATTTTACTCCAATATGGAAGTTATGTGGATTTTACACAAAGTATCTGCTAGGTTTGTATAACCATCCTCGTGATAGATGTTCTTCTTTCAGAAAAGTACACTCACAGACAACTTTTCTGATGGCAACAAACTAAAGACAAAATTTTACAACTTTAACTTGCATGAAATTGATCCATATGTAAAAAAGGCATAGAACCCCAAACTATCTTTAATGATTTCCACCTTGCCAATTAATTTATAATGTCAATATACACTCATCTTCTTCTGGTTGCTTATTACAATTTTTGTTCTTTTTCAATGGGTCACTCCAGAATAGTTCCTTTCTCTTTTCCGAGGCACTCAACACAATGTGCTCAAGCGCAATATCCGTGACATGTTCATTCTTTATGCAAAGAATAATAGCACAGATGGAATTTAGCTTGTCTTTCTTTCCGACCAACTTGCTAATCAAAAACCATTAGCCCCCTCTTCGACCAAGACTAGAATAAAATTCAGTTTTCATTCCAAAACTAGAAAAGTAGGCATTTGATTTCCTCCAAAGATTCTCAGCATGGCCAGAAGCTAGACATGAATATTTCTATATTCTGGTAAATTCCTAGGAAACAAAGGCATGTGAGTATGTAACAAATTAAGAATTTATGTTACGAACCAAAAAAGCAAAAAAATGTAAACATTCTTATAAGTTATGAATGTGCTCCACCTTACTGTTAAAAAAACAGAAGGATTCCAAACAATAATAATCATCTTATAATGGAGAAAAAGAAAGCAGTAATACTGGGGTTTAGTTGCCAAGTCAATGGTCTAAGGTGTGCAGCTCAGCAAAATTTATCAATTCTGTGACGGGCAGTTAATGACTCTCAAAAAGTAAAAGCTGGTTTAGGTGAGCATGGAGGAAAGTAATGAGGGCAAAGATTCAGTTTACAACCATGCATACCATGCATACCAATCACGAAGAGATGTAAATCTTGGAACTTCCACTACCTTCTTATAACTCCAAAGATACGGAATTCATCTTCAAGCTCTCTTTCACTGACCCTAGGGTCCAGATTCCCAACATACACTCTTGACATCTTCTGTATACACCTATTGAGAAAGAACAAAAAAGTACAGCCAACTCTTAACATTCATAAAACTGTCAAGTAATCCAATACCACTTACAAAACATCATTTTCCTGGTAACACCATAGTATCCTGAAACATCAGTACTTCCTTCCACTAAAAAAATATGAAATTTCAGTGTCACGTACAATAAAATGCCTTCAGAGAACAACTTTACTAGGGGAAAAACGCAAGATATAGAAATAATTGAAGATTTTAAGTCCATGTAACATTATATTATTACTATAACGAGGACAATTTTCAAGGACAATGGACTTTCTACAATTCACTGAAAGTTTGAAAAAGGGCTTTTTGGGGGGCAATTTTGGAAAAAACCTAACAATTTAAAAAAGGGATGTAATCAAGCAACTCTTTTACAATAGTTCAAGCTAAGCCGAAAGGCAATAAACCAATAGATCCTTCCACAACACAGAATTATCACCCTAAATTCCGTAACAGAAAAGTAAGAGAGAATCTTTTCAAATTCACAGAAAATTTAAGAGAGAAAAGTGATGACAGCTATACAGAAATAGTAAAAGCTCAAGTCTAACGAAACCCTAGATCAATCAACAGCTCAGTAAATCACTGCGCCAATTTCAGCCAAACAAACTCAAAAACAAAAATTGAAAGTAACAAAATACGTGACAACGAAGCTAAAAATCTACTTCAAGGCCCTTAAAGTTCATGAAAAAATATAACATTTCCCCAATTCAGTGAGATTCAAAATGATTACAAAATAAGATGACCATATAACTGATTTTTAGCTGGAGAAATTGGGAAAGAAGATGCCAACCTGAAACCCTAGCGAAGATGGCAAAAACCCTAGCGAAACAGCAGAGTGACGTGTAAGAAGAAATATTTAGCGCTTTGAGATTTGGTGTTGTATTGAACGGGATATGAAAAGGGCTTGGCCTAATGGACTACTCATTTGAGTTTTTACCGCAAATGATCCCTCAAGTTTGGGAGTAGTTTTATTTTTCTCCCTCTCATATTACCCTTAGCATATTTAGTCTTTTAAGTTTGCAAAAAGTGAGAACTTTTGGTCCTGATAACGGAAATGCAAATGGATCACTTAAAATCAAACGGAATGAAACAGAGAATCAGGCGTTGATAATGTGCATATATTTTGTTCAACAAATGACAAAATAAGGTTGATATTTGACGTTGTTTTACACCCTTTAAAAAGAGAAGATGAATTAACTCAACGCACTAGAAATGATTGTTTAGAAGTTGTCTTCCAAAGCCGACTAAAATATATGCAGAGAAATTAATAAGAAGAATAAGAATTCATTCTAGCCATGTTCCATACTACATGTATATAAGCAAATAACACAACGAAGAAAAAATAATATTAGAAAAGATAATATTGTGAGAATAAATCACGGAAAAGATTATATGAGTGTTATTATTGTGCAGTCTAATTTATATATAACGGGATAGTAAATGAGAAAATTAGCATCTTTTGTTTCAAGATGCAGAAATCACACTATGTACGAATAAAGCATATTGAGATAGTTAATGGAATGTTGCTGTATTTATAAATGTGTAATTGTGGTTGAGTTAGTTAACTATGTAGTTGAGTTAGTAGAGTTAGTTACTTTTCTTTTTTTATTACACGTGTGAATATAACACTTTGACTATGATGTTAATAGATTGAAGTCTTCATTTTACAATTTCCTTTTCTTCCAGAATATTCTCTCAGTTCTCTTCCAAGCTCATCAATGGAGGTTTATGGCTGGTTGACCTCTAATTTTGACATGGTATCAGAGCTCAGCTCTTAACATCCGATCCGATCCGATCCAGATTTACATTCATCTCACTTCTTCTTTCTCACATCTTCCTCAAAGCGATCTGTAATCGCAGATCTAAATTTTGTTTTCATCTATTTTTTTTTTAGTTGATTCGCGAGTTTTCATTCAATTTTATCTTCAATTTCATCTGCTTTGCATCATCTCATGGCTGGAGATAATGAAACACAAGGTACTGCTGCAGTTTTGGACTCAACTAATCCACTATACATGCATCCGTCGGAGAGTGCCGGAACGATTTTGGTACCAGTAGCATTTGATGGCACTGGTTACAGATCTTGGAGAAGAGGTGTCCTTAGAGCCCTCTCTGTGAAGAACAAGGTCGGATTTATCACCGAAAAGTGTAAGAAACCTAATGTCGGAGAAGCGAGCTATGAGCAATGGGCGAGGTGCGATGACATGGTGACATCATGGATTCTTAACTCACTCTCAAAGGACTTGGCTGATGGCTTGCAATATGTGAGTGACGCAAAGGAACTATGGCAGGAGCTCGAAGACAGGTATGACCACACAAACGGAGCGAAACTCTATCAGTTGCAAAACGAAATCAATGACCTAAATCAAGGAACTTTAGACATAAATGGATACTACACTAAGATGAAGAAGTTATGGGAAGAACTTAACACCTTAAATGCACATGCTCAGTGTGGATGCCAGTGCACATGTGGTGCCAAGGCAAATATGTACAAAGCAGAACAGGATCGTAGGTTAATCCAATTTCTAATGGGACTCAATGAGGTTTACACAGTTGTGAGGGGAAGTATCCTAATGATGAACCCTTTGCCTAGCATTGCACAGGCATTTTCTATCCTTATCCAAGAGGAAAAGCAGAGAGAAATTAGGCCAAACAATCGACTAATCATGGAATCCACTTCTCTGAATGTCAATGGACCAGGAAATAATAGGTTTAGGACCAATTACAACCCACAGGGCAACACTGTAGGACAGAATACTTACAGACCTGCATTTCAACCAAATAGATCCAAGTTGTTCTGTGATTACTGTAAGAAGCAGAGACACACCAAAGAAAAGTGCTATAAGTTGCATTGATTTCCACAAGACTTCAAGTTCTATGCTGGATCTGCTGCAAATGTACATGGCCAATGTAAGGAAATGCAAGTATGCAACAATGAAGATGATGAGTGCAGAAATCAAAATCAGAACCTTCAGAGTCTGACAAGTGAGCAATACAGTCAACTACTGAATTTGCTAGAAAACTTCAAAGTCAATAGTGCAATAGAGGATCCAAACATGATCACAAGTGGAGCTGTTAACTTTGCAGGTATTTTAGCTTGTTGTACTTATAGAGAGATAGCTGAAACAACTATGTGCAAATGTTCTAGTTCAATTG